>JAOEHI010002574.1:0-11536 GCA_025447815.1 Percopsis transmontana
AGGTGGCAGTAGAAAAACTGATGGCATAATATTGGTTCCTGCAAGCATGAGAGAACAATTAGACTTAGTAAGCAATACCTAAGGATTAAAATATTTGTCTTACAAGACCTATTTAAAAATATACATTTACTTGGAAAATACAATGACTTCACTGAACATATATTACCAGAATTCTAAGTACCAAACTCTTTTTAATTAGTAATTAACAAAAGAAAATGTTCTTACCGTTCTCCTTCACAAAGCATTTTTTCACTCCTTCAAGTATGTCCTTATGTTGAACAGTGCAGCAGTATTCTATTCCTTTTTTCCACTCTTCATATAATACATCAACTGTGTGTTTGTGTTGGTATTCATTTTCTCTAATTTCCTTTGTTTCAGTCCTGGCGATTAGTGTGGTTCCTTCATTGTTGACCCATTTAATCTTTGTTTCTCCCAGTTTATCAATGACTTCACATACAAGCTCTGCTTTATGGTTCTCAAACAAGTCCTCGAGTGAGAGTGGTTTAATGGTTACGTGTATTACTTTGTCAGGACATATTGAATCATCTGTTGAGAAGGACATTTAAGCATTTATTGCAGTGGTAAATCTATTAAATTCCGTTGAAATAAAAATAAAAGTAATTTAATTTGTAACTCACCTCTGGGGGTATAGGTCACAGTTTTGTTCATCGATTTTTCCCCCTGTTCAAACACACATGTGATCTCTGTGTCTTTGCCCTGCCAAAGGCTTTCCTTAATTTGCAGGTAGCTTGTTGCGCTGTACAGCACGGTTGCATTTGCTAATGTTCTCTCAGATGAAGTTATGAGCTCTTTTTTTTTGTCTTGGATTTCCTCTCCATTTCTCAGCCATGTCATTTTATGATCTTTGGGAGAGAAATCAATGGCAACGCAGGAGAAGAAAGCCGTCCCTCTTGTTGTTGTGTCCAAAAATATTTTAAATGTTGTTGGCCCCTGCTCATGCACAACTGAAAAACAAACATATACATAGATATATGTATGCAGAAGCAAAGAAAATATTATATATACTGTATATGCAGAAGTTGATGGGAAAAAATGGTTGCAACTGTAGGTTTGAACCACATTGATAAAATAAGGCTTTAATATTATAGACTATAGGCTTGCTTCTGCATACATGTACAGACAGACTTTACAGGCAGGTTGACACAGATGCATTCGCAGACAGGTTAGCCTTCTGAAGATGGGATATTTGTTTAAAGGAAGTGAAATAGCAAGTACACAGATTAGAGACAAGAAAGAGTTATGCAAGTAGAAACATGTGTTACCACACCCTAGCAAGTCCAGAGCGGAAATTTAAGAAAGAAAGAAACGAATATGCCAGAGACTCAATTTGCATTGAAAGCTTTAGCCTCTCCGTTCCAGCAACATCTACTTTACTCTATACCTGACTCCCGACACACACACACACACACACACACACACACACACACACACACACACACACACACACACACACACAACTGCATATGCACGCACACAGAATATTTCGCTTTTGTGTTCATTATAAAAGTTTTAAATTTAAATAATGACATGGTCATTTGTGTTTTATTTTTTGCCATGCCTTACACACTGATTTTATAACTGTGTATTGAAGAAATGGCCAACAACAACAACATGGATAAAAAAATATATCTTTAAGAAGGAAAATGTACAGCTAACCCGTTTTAGATTACCTAAATAAATGGAAAAATATATTATACAATATATACAACATATTACTATATTGGTATTTTCAAAGTCAAATAATGAAATAAAGCAAGAAATAAATATAATTAAATAATAATAATAAATAATATACTTTTGAGAAAAAAATGTATTATTAAATAATATACATTTTAAATAACTTAAAATATCAAACTATCTGAAAAATAATAAATACAGTGAGAGTACTGATAAAGTACTAATATAAAGTACCTTGAAAGCAATTAAATAATTGCTGGACAAGTATGACTTACGCATTTTTTGGATTGTAGATTCCCGTTGTCCAGCTGGATGTTCCACAGAGCATTTGAAAGATTTTCTTGAGTCCCAGTCTGCTCTACTCACTTGGACCTGGCTGATTCCCTTATAGCTGTTGCCTGCCTGGATTGAAGGGTACTGAACAAAGTCGGTCAGGGAAGTTCCACTGTCATCTGTCCATTTGAAGCTCAGAGACGAGGGTGTGAAGTCAGTGGCAAGGCAGCCAAGAGTGACCAAACCTCCCGTCCCAGAAGCACACTGAGCCAAGGGGAACACTGTCGGGGCAACTGATGTCGCTGAAAGACAAAACATACATCATTATAAATATGACATTAAAATGCACACATTGCAGAAAGTATGTCTAAAGGGACCAACACTAACGTCCATTGACGTGAAAGTTGGTCATTGAAGAAAGGAACATGTCATTCTTATTTCAATTAATATTTCTCTCAGGTTTATAATAAATATCTTGCAGGTAACATAATTTACCCAATACATCAATCATATTAAACATTCAAATGTTGGATTTTTCCTAGAAGACATTAAGATATATTTTATATATCCTCAATCAAAATGTTTATTTTTTAAATTAAAATAACAAAAGTACCAACACTTTTGTTATTTTAATTTAAAAAATAAACATTTTGATTTACTTTGCTATGGCTATGAGAAGGTATCTGGTATCATTTATTTTAATAAAATATATCTGTTATTTTGATATGTTTGATATGTTGATGAGTAGTTTACACCACTCAGCACCACTCACACAATAGTAACTATAACACACAAAAACATATTTCTGAATATATTCTTTCTTTTTAAAGATCTTTGAATGTGAAAAGACCATGGAATATGAAAAGTTCTTATTCTTACCTGGTGAAACAGTTACCGTTGTACCCTTTCCCCAGTAGTCAAAAGCACCATAGCACAGTGCTCAATTTACTTATTTCTAGGTGTAAAAAGCTATGCCTTTACATTTACTAGTATCCAAAAAATACAGCTTTTTAAAATTTTAAATGGTCAAAATGTAATGTTAGTAAATACACACTGTAACTTTTTGACAAACATTTCTTCAGTCTAATGTAGCCATAATGTAGATTACAATTGTTAAAGCCTTACCTGATGAAACAGTTACCATTGTGCCTTTTCCCCAGTAGTCAAAAGCCCAGTTATCACAGTAAGATGACTTAATTCATATGGCTTACAAAAACTCAGAAATTACTTTTTAAAACTCATATTAGGTTTTCACGCTCATCTTAACACTCAAAAAATGAAAGGCTGGTCTTCTAGTTATCATATATTATTAAAAATAAACCATAAAATTTACATCCTATTGCAGCTACTGTATTTACTGCTTCACTACAGTGTGCTATTAGGTATTCCTTCTTATCCTACCGTTACAACTGACAATAATGCTTAAAATAATTACATTTTTTTTACATGTTTCTTTTCATTTAAAAATTTGAATGTTGCTTACCTGGGGATACGGTGACCATGGTGCCCTTTCCCCAGTAGTCAAAAGCATAGTCACAGTGAATGAAAGGAATATCTACTGTGTACAAAAACCATGTTGCCCGCTGATTTCTAGAAACATATACTTAAGCTTTGATGACTTTGGTTTAAACTGCTGGACGCCTTTCAAATTAGTTTTTGTGACATACCTTTACACCAAGTTACTTACCTCATCTATTCACTTAACTTTGTTCAAACCGATTTTTGCTGATTCCATTCAACAAACTGGTTAAATTATTCAGATTTTATCAACAAATCCTGATTAGGACGACTGACTTACCTGATGAAACAGTAACCGTGAAATATTCTGACATTCTGACACTACAAAAACTAGCATTGAAAAGCCACCAATCACTTAAGTCTAAGCACTACTACAGAAAAATACAAATATCACAGTTTAAATATTATTATCACAAAACAAGCTGTTTTTACCTGGTGTGACAGTCACTGTCGTCCCTTTTCCCCAGTAGTCAAAGTAGCTATCACACTGACCGATCTGATTGAGACTCCAGTGCAATATCATCCATCCCTTTTAATGTTTTAGCAAAGTGAAACAGTGTGATATATTTGTATAACATTTCCCCTTCTCATCAATATTGTTTACTGTAAATACTGTATAGAGTAAGGAATGTCCTTCATGTCAGTGTAAAGACATATAAATGGACAAAGCCTTTTTGTAATAGTTTTTATTAGCCTATCCCTTGAGACACAGTATTTCCTGAATTATATCACAATGCTCAAGAGAAATGTGGGTAACTTCCTCTTTTTCACGCAGTAGTCCAATAGTCCAATACATTGACTTACAATAGGAAGCAAACTATTGTGATACATTTCAAATGATCACTAAATCTGCATTTTGCTTTTATTTATTGTTAAGATTATCTTTTAATGTTAGCATTTATCTGTATAGAAATTACAATGTTGCATCATTATGCTTGGAGGGTTTGGGAATGCCCCTCTAGTCTCTGTCCCTATAATTATCCTCTTGTGACAGTGGGGTTGTGTTGGTATATTATGTGATGGCGTCGATAGGTGATGATGATTCACAGAGTCCTGAGAGCGAGACGGCACTCCCTTCTAGAAGGCAGTTAAAAAAGTGTGTTTTATTCATTTCATTCTCAGTTGTGAGTGTGAAAGGTCACATTTTCAGTTGTGTGTGAGAGGTCACATTTTCAGTTGTGTGTGAGTGGTGTTCATTATGGTATATGAGAGGTTCTTACTAATGAGTATGAGATGTTTTCAGTTGTCATTGTATGAGGTTTCATTTTCACTAGTACGTGCGAGAGGTGTAGTGAATGTAAGTGTATTTTAGTGGTGTTTGTGAGAGGAAAAAGGTTTTTAGTTGTGTGTATGAGAGGTAAGGGTTAGACATATAGGAGGATATGAAGGCGCAAATTAAACATAAACATCAGTAAAAAATAATGCCTTTTAATTGCTTATGTGCATTACATAGAATCACTGAGGGTCCAATGTTCGGCAAGTACAGTATGTACCGATGCACACAACAGCTGAAGGACTTTTTTAACTGATTGACAGCTATGTGAGAGGAGAAGATTTGAAGTGGGAGGACTGTGTGGGCTTCTGCCATGTCTGGGAGCTGGGGAGGGCTGTGCGCACTGATCAAACACGTTGCACCCAGAGCTGAATGGACACACTGCTTCATACACAGCTGTCAATTACATCAAAACGAGGCCAATGGAAGCTTGCATTTTCTCTGCTTTGTGTCAGGACACACAGAGTACACAGCCGTGCTGTTTCACGGTGAGTCCCGATTAACCTCTCGCGGGAGGGCGCTGTTGTAATGATGCGTTGTGGGGTGGCGAGAGCAGGCGCGTGCCAGAGGGAAAACTGAAGGCAGACGTGGAAGCAGTACAACGCAAAGTACAAAAACAGCAAACAATGACCGACAGCACCTAGTGCTGCCGGGAAACTTAAATAAGGTCCCCAATCAAACTAAGGTGTCACTCCTGCGTGGGGGTAATCCCCCGCAGGTGCGCAGCCAGGGCGGGAGGTACAGAGCGTGCATGGCCTGTGCACGCCCATCGTTAAAGCTGTCCAGGGTTTTCAAACTTAAAGAAATACGCTATTCCTGTAGGAGGACACAGCTTTATCGATTAAGACTTCGTTGTGAAGCTGGCGTATTTGAGTGAAGCTGAATGAGTTGAATCTGCAATTGCAGGGCCCAAACCCACACCTGCCACATACTGAATCCACTCTTTCACAAGCAAGACTGATATGGTGCAGGAGACTTGAGCAGAGGAACATATATGCATTTGAGAACCTCATTGAAAGTCCTCAGTTGAAAACCAATGGAACTTAGTGCTTCTGTGTGTGAGAGACCACCTCTCAGCCTTGAAAACACAGCACACAGTACAGTCCACAAGTGCTTGACTCCCTTGACGACACCAACAAATACAACAGAGACCCCTTTGTTACGTGTCCACTTGTCAGGTTGAGGTTCACAACTGAAGAAGAGGAGCAGTACATACCTGTAGAGCTAAAACATCGGACTCTACAGCTAGGCTGCAGTTCTCGATTGGAGTTGAGCAGGACTTCCCTCTGATTGGCCAGATTGGGCCTTTTGCCACATCGTATCTCTGTGAGGTAGGCTTTTCCGCTGTGGCCTGCATCAAAACCAAACCTAGAAATAGACCGAACATTGATAATGAGCTAAGAGTTGTGATCTCACAACAAACACCATGATTCCAGAAGATTTGCCAGGAGCACCAGGCACACCAAAGTCATTGAGATGTAACCTGGGACTTTAGACATGTATTGGATTTAAACTGAACTCTTACAAGCATCATCTTTTCCTTTGTTGAGTGTCATACAGGGCAGGAAATTAATTTTCTGAGTTTGCTTTTTACTTGCCTAAGTGGAAAATCTACCGGCCACCAATAGGTTTTAATGGGAAATCCTGCTTTTTTTTCACCTGCCACCTGACTAAATCTAACAGCCATTGCCTGGTGGCTGCTAATTTTTCACCCTGGTGTCATGCATTTCAAAACTATCTACAATCACAGCACCTTTGTGGAGTATCATGCATTTCAAATATTAAATACATTATTTAACCATTATCTAAGTGTATCTGTGTATTCTTTTTGTAGGGAGAAATTACAACAATAGACATACAAAAAAATTACCAAAGGGAGACTTGACAAAAAAAGTGCAGGAACCACTGGGTCAGATGATTGTGGTGGCAAGAAAATGGTCTTCACCTCCTTCACCTGTTTCTAGTGGTTTGTTATCATTATAGAAATACTTGACTCTCTCTGTCATGTTGCTAGTGGGTTGGCTAGATTGGTAGATTGGGTTTGTTGTTGGTCCTTTCCACTTCGTGCGTCACACCTCAAGGGTGGAGAGGGATCTTTTGGTTTCCACTGTAAGGGAAAGGAACTGGCTCCCCCCACCTGGAGGACCTGAACTGTTTAATTGATGATGTATGCCTATGTTCGTGGCCAGACGGTAAGACCTGCCCTAGGGGGTAGTTGTCTGGTCCAGCAGTTTTCTTTCTTTCTTTAAAATACTTCTCTGTTGTTTTCCTCATTTTTAAATAAACTGTTAAAAAGAAACCGAGTTGTCCGTAACTCATTTGTGGCTTCACTTCCTCACTATGGAAACATACAAATTTCCACGACAATGATTATGGACTTTTACTAGAAGTTAATAGTTGGATGTAATAATGCTTTAAAATGTTTCCCTTCTCAAAATGTAACACTTAATGTATCTTAAGCTGGTGGTCTACAGAGTTTAATTAAATATGTTACAAAATCCGCTGAGACTTTCAGTGTCAACCAGGAAACACCTGTACAATGTATTTCCTGCATAATTGTCAACCAGTAGGGACATATCTTACCACAGATTGTGTACAGTTTAAATTTAATTTTTTTGTCATAATTTGCACAGAATTGTAATTTTATTCACATTCATATGGTATATGTGTCACTTTGTGTAGGTATGAGCATGTCTGTGTAAGTATAAGGGGACAATGTTATCCATTTAAACGTTTACTTCATATAATAATAATAATAATAATAATAATAACAATAATAATAATAATAATAATAATAACTATAATAATAATATTTAACATAAAATAAATACAAATAATTGTCATAACATTTTGAAATTAGATAGTCATCCATTCAGCAAAGCAGCAAAGGTTTTTGTAACAGCACATATCACTGTGGTAGCCACCCCACACAGTGATACAGCACCTTTGACACTCGTACAATAACTAACTGCAGGTAAATCTCAATGCAAAATTTGCATTAAAGTACCACAAGAAAATTCTGATAACTTTAAAGAATTTGGCTTTATGGCTTCAGTGTACAAGGGTTAGGTTAGGGTGTATATTTGCTCTATTTTATCGACAAAGTAAGTTTCATGTTAACCCACTGCTTTACTCACTTTTACTAGTGGTGTTTAATGGTTAAAACCATTTCATCAAAATCCTGCAAAAACTGTTCAAGACTTTATCCAAGTAGTATCTCAGCCTCTTTGAATATTCTGAATTCTGATGTTCTGTGTTAGTGATTAGTCCAATTGTATTTGGTCAATGACCGCATGTAGTTTTTGCTATGGAGCATAACATTGTGCCCCCGTATAACACAATGACATACACCCCTTCAAAAACCTCTCAAACCACAAGGACAAGTTCAGCAAGCAAGACACTTTTTTGTATAAATTATTTTGGATGTTAGTGTTGGATGAAACACACACAGGATTAAATGAGTAAGTTTTAAAAATGTTCTTTAATTTGGCATTTTCCTTTTTTGTTTTTGTTTTGAATATTTGGTGTATACTGGGAGCAGAGTGGTAGAGAGCTAAGAGCAGGTGGGAGCATGTAGGATACTATATGGTAGTTTGGCTTTGACATTGACATCTGTTTTTTAGGATTATATTGGAATGGCTGTGTAGATTTTAGTCTTTTGAATGTTTTTTTAACTGGCTGAGACCGGGAACAGAACACTACAAGCATGGTTCAATTATACTTCATAGCCTATTTATTGCTCTTGAAGTAGACCCAGGGAGGTTTTTGTAATAGCACTCTTCACAGTGGCCACTCCAGGACACAGTGATGCAAGGCATTACAAAAACATTTCTACTTCACTATGCCACAGGATATTCTTATAGCCACATAGCCAACGCTATGTTTTCTACATTTGAATTAACCAAAAATACACAACATTTGGTAATAAAGGTAAGTAATGTTATGTAGCTTTATTAGCAAAGTATGTTTCATCATTGCTATGTTGTGTTGACCACTATTACACTTGATTCGTAATCTTTTTTAAATATTCATGTTGTCTTAGCCTATTAGAATATGTGTATTCCATTGTCATCACTCTAAATGTCTGTAATTTAAATTGAAACAGAAAAATGAAAACTATTGAGTAATGAACAGGTACTGCATATCAACAATCTACAACAAAAATTTAAAATAAATAAACCTGAAGCCATATCATTGACATGTGTCAATGTAAAGAATACATGCGGTGCACACTGATTGTGACACAATATCAATAAAATATCAACAATTTTAAAGCTTGCTGGTATTTTTACATATCAAAATATGCACATATTGCCAGCAATCCAGTACACAACTTATTTCTGTACATGCACTCGATAAGGTATAGGTCAAATAAATTGATAAATTAATAGGACAAATTGTTGTTTTATTCAATAACTATCTATTTTGAGCATAAAGTGCTTATGCACTTTATGCACCTGCAGACAGTATCACACTGTGGTGACTGGCACAAATATACACAGCTGTGTCTTCAGTCTGCAGACTTGAGATCTCTAAGTGTGTTACTGCTATCTCTGGATATGCTGAATATGCTCTGTACCAGAACTAATAGAGCCACCAGACCACAACATTTCCCTGGTCATCGTCGAATACAGTTAGTTCCAACACTAGTCAGTGAATAACATGAAACAGGACATATTCACAGATGTGAAGAGTGGAAAGTTGAGGAGGAGATGATGTCAAAGTAATGCCATGTATACCTAGGGGAGAGATGGGAATGACCAAAATCCTAATATTTAAGATCCAACAAATAAATGTTACTGACTCCTTAACTAGATTTAAATACTTACATGTTATGCAAGTCAGAATGGAAAGACTCGTGTCTGTCTTTGGATTTCTGAACCAGACAGTGGTAAAAATAGAGATCAGAGTGACACATAACGCAGTAGTAATGGTATAAATAAATGTCTAATTTGCATAATCTACACACAGTAGACCCAAATCTAAATATAAATTAAGGTCGGTTGGTCTTTGTGGTTACTAGCTGTCTGTAGTCTGACAGTTGTTTCCATCTACTGGCTACTCAAAGAACTACAGCTAAGGTAAGGCAATACACAATAGCATCATTTCAGAGTGTGTGTTTTTTCTGTTCTTAAAAAAAATACAAACTTCTGGCCACTGGAATTATTTTGCATACATAGAATATGTAGTTTTCAAATCTATTCAAAACATAATAATAGATGCTTTATTCTTTCCCAAAGTGAAATTAAGGTGTCACATCAGCAACATAAAAATAATATTACACACATAATTATACAGTAAAACTACAGTATATTAATTGTGGCAGTTCACCAAAGAGTTAAATAGAGGAAGTGTTTTTGTATGGCTGTCCTAGTATTGTGTCTCACTGTGAGTCTCTGGCACAGTAATACACTGCTGTGTCTTCAGCCTTCAGACCGTTCATCTGTAGGTACACCTCACTCCTTGAGTCCTCTCTGGAGATAGTAAATCTACCCTGAACTGATGAAGAGTAATAGATTGGAGAACTAGCTATGTGTACAAAGGCAATCCACTCCAGTGCTTTCCCAGGAACCTGTCTGATCCAGTTCCAAGGGTAGCTGCTGAAAGAAAGCCCAGACGTTGTACAGGTGAGTTTGTGGGAATCTCCAGGTCTTTTAACCACAGGTGCAGACTCTGTTATGGTCTGACCTTCAACCCCTATGGAGATATACACACACACCACCACGAGCATTAGTTTAAGACAAGCCATATTGGAGTCTTCAAGTCTAACTCAAGTGCATGAACTCCCCAATAAATATGACTTTATACCTCTAAGAGAATTTGCCTACCAACAGAACAGCTCCTCCCATCATGGGTTTAATATCTGTGGCCAGAGGTAGTATAAATACATTCTCCTCTACTGACTCCTCTACTGACTTTAGAGGACACAGACAAGGAAGTGCACTATGCATGAGAAATGGTATGTGTACACTTCATTGATCTGAGGCTTAAATATATTTTAAATGTGGTAGCTGTATAGACCTACAGTAGATATTATGGTGACATACATTACATTTCCAGCAGTACAACAGGATGTGAAGTCAGACAGTAACAATTGTAATGAATAAATTATTGTCTGGTCTGCATGTTGTTTTTGTTATAGAGCGTAACACTGTGCCCCAGCCAACACCCTGGCTCATGCCGTTTCAAAAACCTCATGTCTTGTTCACATGTTTCAACGATAGAAAACACAGCCAACATGGTTCACGTTATACAGTAAATTATCACATAAATAAATCACAGTAGATCCCTTGTGTTGCCAAACGGGTCTAACTGTTTTAACTGGCATTTATTTATTTTGTCCTGCCAGAAACTTGATAGGACATATTCACTGATGTTCAAGGAGTGGAGAGAGTAATGCCATGTATACCTGGGGGAGAGATGGAAATGACCAAAATACTTCTTAAAAGCAATTGTTTAAGATTGAAATTGTTGGAAAAATATACTTTATTATCCGTTTAATAATGTATCACTATAACTATTGCTCTTGCTGTGAGCAAGAAAGAACAGAATGTGCCTTTTGCAAGGGCTGCGTCTAAGATGATTACGTCTTACCCTTCCAAGAGACTTTCAGTTGATACTTGTAGATATTTTTTAGTTAAGTTATATTAAACTGTGTTAGGAGGGGAGTGCAACTAGAGATGTCTCCTGCTGTCTTCTGATGGTAAATATATAACCATATACAAACTTGAGGCCAGTCCGTGCTTTGAAGTGCTGAATCAAGAAACATATTTA
>JAOEHI010002575.1:0-11534 GCA_025447815.1 Percopsis transmontana
CGTTTCATCCGCAATTCCGCCTGTCTGTGTTCCTCTGGCTCGCGCTTACTCTCACTCTCTACACACCGCTTGTTACATAAGGAGACATTTTAATGACAGATGTATAACAGCGAATTCGTAACATACTTATCTGAGTAGAATTAATGTTTTGTCATAAAATCCCTCATTTAAAAAGAACTACTTCGAATTGCATTGGTACAGCATTGTTCTTGGATTCAAATAGAAAGCATACGATTGGTTGAACACACACGCACATGCACGTACAGCCACACACATGCACACAACCACCCTGGAGTCTCAATGTATGTGTGAGTGGTCCGGGGACAATAGGAATATGGGGGAGATTGCATCAGGTGTGTTGTGCAGCTAACCAGATAACCAGCTAGCTAACGGCTGGCTGTCAGACAGACACATACTCACACAGAGGCTATTGAACTACAGCATTTAGATGCTGTGTGACCCTGGTCTGCTCATTTTTCTACTATTTATTTTCGTTTTTATTTTCTAAGTCCATTTTTCCCTCATTGTCATGGAGCTGTCAAAAGGCTGTTTCCTAAAATAGGAGCCAGTGTGGATTTCTAGTTTTAGGCTGTGGGAGCCCAGTCTTAATCTAAAATGGTGTTCCAATCGAGTGACTGTATGCTGTCTGTATTCCCGGGCTTAGTTTGTCGCTTGTGGAGTGGGCTGACTTCAAAGTATTACGTAAAAACTTAGCCAAAAGTCAGTTTAATAGCTCTGTGAGCCGCTAAACCACTTTCATTTGAAGTGACAAGGAACGACAACAGGTCTGGGATACCAGTCCTGTTTAATACATTTCTCCCTGACGGTCTGACAATCTGCCGGCCCGCATGTATGCACGTTTGTCTGATTTTCTGTCCGCCTGTTTTCTTTTCTGTCTGTCTGCACATATATCGGTCTGTTTAGATGTTTGTCAGTGTCCCTATCATGGGAGTAGTGTAGCACACTGTAACGGCCTTGCTCGTAGGCAAGGGACAAATGTGATATGTCAGAATTCTCAAATAAATTGAATTACCAAAATCCACAAAATCGTTCAGTATTACAACATATAACAACTCAAAACAACCAATGTGGTGTGTTAATCAGTCATCAGTGGTCTAGTGAGTGGACGAGTGTGGAGTTCCTTGTGTGTAAGAACCAAAACTAAATAACAAAATACAGTGGAGCCTCAAACAGGTGTTGTCCTGCCAGATTGTGACTCGCGGGAAGAAGGTGAGGCTGCTTTTTGTAATGGGTGCCACGGGCCCAAGTGCTCCCAATCCCCATTCAGCAAAGCCTCGACCAGGACGTGCTACAGAGCTCAAGGCACAGCAATACCAGCCCTGGCCACAAGGGCCAGGGGCATCACAACACACAAAAATATATTCTTCAGATGACATAAGATGGTCTCCCATCTTACGAAACCGCAGGAACTGGTCTTTGGTGTGTGCGTTTGTGTGAGTAAATCCAGGTTTAATTAGCTAAATCCGAACCAGTCTGGGACCACTTTATAAGGCCAGGGAGATTTTAACGTGCTTCCATGTAAGTGGACTATAAACACCAGCTGTCCAGTTGAACCACTGCGGTGCTTTGTGTCCAAATCAAACTGAGACAAAATGGATTCTTCACAGCCAATTAAATGCTGGACAACACAACCATATGGGATATAGATCTTAAATGGATGAATTGGGGATGCCTTTTTCAAAACATTTTAAGTGCTTATTTGGCTGGGTTTGCTTCAAAATAACTGCCAAAAAGCATTTTCTGGTTTATACTGATGAAATGTTTAATACACATACAAGATGGCATGTGGAGTGATTATGAGTTGCTGTGAAACTGTGAGAAATCACATTTTATAATTTTATAATTCTTTTTTTTCAAAAGTTGATGTGTTACCTTCTATGAACTTGTATAAAAGAAAAAAAAAAACACGTGAAATATTATTCCCTACATACTATGTACGTAATTTTCATTTGAAGTTACTTCAGTTCAAAGAAACTTTTACCAACAGCAGATATCTGCCACTGACTGATATAGCCCAGAACTCAGCCTAAAATATATTTACCAGATGTGTCATGTTTTTCAGCACATTCGTTGGTTGTTTATTTGTTGGTTCTGTGTTGAGTTGAGGCAAATCGCTCTTTTCTCCTCTCATCCAAATGTGATCAAAACATACGATATGACATACAGCAGCCTATTCCACTAACACACACACACACACACACACACACAGACACAGACGCACAGACACACAGACTTGCATATTATTTAGCTGTGTTTATCTACGCAACTGAGGTTGACTTGTCCCAAAGTTGTCACCGTCTTGCAAGCAACTGCAGGGAACTACACACACGCGCACACACACACACACACACACACACACACACACACACACACACACACACACACACACACACACATCCTAAGTTTGAATATTGTCAACAGTGAGTCTTTGTAATAATCTGAATGACTACTATAGGGTTACACTAAAATGCACTCTCTCTCTCTCTCTCTCTCTCTCTCTCTCTCTCTCTTTCTCCCGCTCAGTCCTGCTTTAATGCAAATTGCTGCAATGTGATACTGTTTCCCACATCCAGGGAAGAAAGGGAAAACAGAAAGAAAGAAAAAGGAAGGAGATGGACAAATAGAACAAAAGACTAATTTATCTCTCTATCGGCCAGCCCTATTGAGCTCAGTCCAGTTTTGTGCACTACGTCACAATATGTCGAAAAACAGAACCGCAACAAACACGTGTTCGGTTTTAACAAAAATGGGACATAACCTGCTCAGTATTTCCAAAATGTACATTAGCTGTTCTCTCTGTTATCTCCAGGTCTTTCAGATAGCCTATGTGATCATAAAGGCAGCCAACTCACCACGTCCAGGTAAGCTCTGTGCTTTGTACGGATTTAGCATCACATAGCTTTATATGTTCACCTTGAGGTCCTATCTGCTGCTGTCGGATAAAAACCTTGTATCTTCAAAAAGTCAACGTCTCAGGAATATATGGAAGGAATATATATACAGTCTATTTTCAGATTGTTGCAAATGTATTTTTACGGTAAAGACACCATACTTCAAACTTTCTGCTTATGACACAATTTGGACATTTTTTATGAAAATTAGGTTGAAAATGTATGTTCCGCTGACAATTTTGATGAGGTAAACCCCAATAGTTTTAGTTGCTTAATTTTAAATTAAAGTTCTCAAAAATGTATATATTAAATTACATCCATTACATTCACTTTCCATTCAGTTAATCCAAAAGGTAAATTTTCTTAGAAACTCAAATATTGACAAATCTTGAGGAAAGGTTGTCATATTCAGCCTAGGAAGAAATAACACAGGTATAGAATGTTCTGTCAATGATTGGCCATTCCTAATTTACACATTTTACGTGGAATAACCTTAGTTTTTACATCAGCAGTATATTTTATTTTCCAATACAGATTTACAGATACACTCATCTCATTTGCATTCTTCAGGTAACTGGATATTGGAGCGATCTTTGGATGGCGCAAACTATGAACCCTGGCAATACCACGCCATAACAGACACAGAATGCCTGACACGCTTCAACATTGTCCCACGCACGGGCCCGCCGTCATACACCCGAGACGATGAAGTCATCTGCACATCATTCTACTCCAAGATCCACCCGTTGGAGAATGGAGAGGTAACATCTCAATATTTTGTACTATATTATTTTGTAAATAAAAGTTATTTATTTATAGGCTATAGCCCTTTATCACAGTCTAAATTGGCCTCACAAGCCAACATTTCATACATAAATAATTGACGCTCTTACGTTAACCTTCAATTGGGCATGGAAGGAAAAATGTAAGAACTTAATAAATCTTGTATCGACAACATACTTCCTCCCTTACTTACCATGATGCAATGCACATTAGAATACTGGCAACCCCGAACGTGTAATCAAATATTATATTACCTATGCCAATACCTAACCCAGTGTTGTCTTCTACCGCTGTTGCCCATCCACTTCAAGGTTCAATGTGTTGCAATGTATGCATTCGGAGATGGTCTTCTGCATACAACTGTGTAATGCGTGGTTATTTGAGTTAGGGGCTGTAAGCAAATGGCAGTATACTCGTTGAACTTGTTTAATGAGAAGAAAAGACTGCCGGTAACGTCGGTAAATTCCTTTAGTTATTTATTATTTATCAATTTAGTTATTTATTATTGTTATTTCTTTTCTTTTCTCATACACTTGTACCACCCAGGGTGAATAGAATTTACAAATGAATCCTTTTTGTTTTTATTAACATTTTCCATACTGTCCCAACCTTTTCAGAATTGGGGTGGTAGTTATTCAGTGTTGATACAGTACATTTTTTAATGGGCATAGCTTGACACGGAATAGGGCCACGACCCAAACAAAGGACACGTCATAAACACTTAATCAAAAAAGTACCAATCGTAAGCAGGGCAGAATTGGGAGGGCGTACAGCGTTTGCGGTGGTCAGCAGGACTTACTTGTCTCACGGCATGCTGAATTACAGCGAACATCCAAACATCTGCTGCTTAAGATGCCACCAGTTAAGGTACTCATGCTGGACTCAACATCTGACGGAATGAACAGGGGGGCATGATAGTCTAGTGGTCTAGGTGTTGGGACTCCCAGCTGGAAGGTCGTGGGTCAACGCCTTGATTGGCACCCATAATAAGCAGCACAATGGGCACCCCCACAATGAACATTGTGCCCCTATATTACCACGTCCAGTTTCACGGTGTCCACATCTGCCACTTCAGCTGGCCTAGGCACCAACGCACACTATGTCTGTAACCCTGACATTTTTCCCACATAAGGTAGGGGGTACATATGGCTCTAACTTAAAGGCAAGAGACCCTATGTCAGGTATCACATTGTCTAGAAATTCATATAGGACTGAGAGGCTAGTTACCGTTTGTCTATTCATTGTTGTCGCTGGCAGGCGGTGTATGGATGCAGCCTTTCCACCTTGTATTAGTGCTTTGGCAGTGTCCAGGTTTTCCTCAACTGGGATACCATGAATAACACCACTTTGTGCATCCTGCACTTTGCCCATTGTGTAACGGCTGCCTGGCTCCAGACTACCATTACAAAGAATGGATGTTGAAGGTTTTCCGCAGGCAAAGAGCATAGGTATGCCGTGGCATACCGCACCTATGCTGGATTACAGAAAAACTCTGCTCCTGGACTGCAGCAAGACCTAGTTTGAGTGTGTTCCAAGTTTCTGTATAACTGTTGATTAAATAGCCCATCAATCACGACACAGAAGAAGAAACTCAACAAATAACTGCCAAAATCCATTCCATTGGACACGGATGTTGTGTCGTATATACTTACAGTACAGCATGCTTCACTCGTTATTTAACGTTTAGACGTTAACTACTGCTGTATAGCTCTATAGTTATGTGCTCTTTAGTTCTCTCTGTGTGAGTGTGTGTGTACGTGTGTGTGTGTGTGTGTGTGTGTGTGTGTGTGTGTGTGTGTGTGTTTGTCTGTGTGGGCTGGCTATAACTGACATTAATGAATAAGACTTCAGAACATAAACACACAATCTAGACACACGTCTCCTAAATAAGCTCATAATTGTGGAAGCTTGTTGCAGTCTGTGTGTGTGTCTGTGTGTGTGTGCGCGCGCGTGTGTGCTGCATGCGGGAGAGCTAACGGCGGTGAAAGCTCAGAGATGTCGAGAGTTGCATGTAATGATGGATGTGTGTGTGTGTGTGTGCGTGCGTGCGTGCGCGTAGTTGACAGCTCCCTAGCAGTCTGATCACAGTGAAACTATAATGAGTTGTAGGCGATGTGTCACAGCATAGCACACACACACTTTCAGTGACACCCCACTCCTCTTCTGACACACGCACACGCACACACACAAACCGTCGCCATCGTTGCTTCCAAGTGTACAGCTTGCACCCATCGAGTGTTTCTCCGTGACCCACACACACACACACACACACACAGCCGGCTCACTGTGTAAGCCTTTTTTCTGATGCCAAATGTTGCTTTGGCTGAATTAGTGAGACAGACAGATGGAAAGTCAGACAGACAGGCAGGCAAACCCGTACAGCGATTATTTTGGCAGCTTGTTAGATGTTGCTATTATCCATGGATTTTAGACCTTTTATTATGGTCTGCCTATTGTACTGGTATGAGTTAAGCTCATTGGCTGACTGAAAGAAGAGCAGATCATTCTGGACACAAATTGAAGCTTGTTCTTTAACCAGGGCCCTGGATATGTTTTTGCCTTCCTGTTTGTCTGTCTGTCTCCCTTTATTCCACCCTAGATCCACACCTCCCTGATCAACGGGCGCCCGAGCGCCGACGATCCCTCCTCTACCCTGCTCCACTTCACCTCTGCTCGTTACATCCGGCTGGTGTTTCAGCGAATCAGAACGCTGAACGCCGACCTCATGACCCTGACGCTTTACAACCCCAGAGATCTAGATCCCATTGTGACCAGAAGGGTGAGAATCCTATGATCAAAGATACATACATACACGTATGGATACATAAAACCCAACACAATGGGTCCTGTTATGGTCGGGCACCACTTTTCAAAACCTTGACTCCGTAATACTTTTACCACACTATTATATTATTTACCACACTATTTGTGACGGTGGTGCGTGATGAGCGTGACACTATTATATTAAGGGTTTGCTGTGAAGGTGAAGGTACACTGCTCAGTTTTGTCTGGAATTACCCTTGTGGTTGAAAGCAGCATTACAAAATGCTTGTATGTTTGTATGTTTTTGGTAATGTTGGTTTCAGACCGCGTTCCACTCAACTCCCCCACTCCTGCAATCCAGGAGTGTATCTATAACCCAGAAATATCCCCAGAAATAAATACAGCAGTGTATCAGTTACTTTGCTACTGTAGCATCTTGTACCAAAACCCCAAATGATCTCTCTCCCTCTCTCTCTCCCTCTCTCTCTCCCTTTCTCTCTCCCTCTGTCTCCCAGTACTACTATTCTATCAAGGATATCTCTGTGGGAGGGATGTGTATCTGCTATGGCCATGCCAAGGCGTGTCCCCTCGACAACATCTCCAAGGTAAAATCTCTGCCCGTCTGTCTCAGTTCAGCTCAATGCCGAGGTCTTTCCCCGTGACAATACCAGTGTAACAAATATCCCCTGTGCTCTCTCTCGACCTCCCGCAGAAGGGCAGCAGAGAAAACTGTCGGCTGACGTGTTCTCATCCACTGTCTTGTATCTCTCTGTTTCACTCCTGTGTGTGTGGGGGGGGGGGACTGTGTGTGTTAGTGGCTGGAAGCCTGCAGGTGACACAGGTGACACACTGAAGGGCTGTCTCTAATGTCACTTCAAACAGTGAAGCGTTTGAAATCCGACACCTCTCCGCGTCTCTCCCCTTTCGCTCAGTGTCACACGCGCACACACATTGACACCGTGGTGTCCTATGCAACGCCTGAGGCTGAACTATAAAGACTTCTTCAGATGCGACAGTTTTGTTTTGTCACTCGGTGATGATGTCATTCACAGGCAGTGATGTCATTGTTATGGATTAGGCTCGCATTTCATCTTTTCTTGCCATATTCCCAGCAATGAGGGTCTTGTGTGCGATTTTTAGCAAGGGCCCCAACTGCAAACTTAAAGAAAAACAATGTTTTATCGTGTTATTATGACCATATTATATGTGGACCTAAACAACAAATAAAATGCTTTTTAATAAAATATTATTTCATATTTTAACTATATAGCTCACTGGAATTGTAGCTGCTTTATCTGCAAGTAGTTATCAAAACACTGTCCACATTTTGTAATTGGTGACTTTATTACCAATTACAATTACTATATTACTAATGTGTGTGTGTGTGTGTGTGTGTATGTGTATGTGTGTGTGTAGAAATTTAGTTGCGAGTGTGAGCACAACACATGTGGGGAGAGCTGTGATCAATGTTGCCCTGGATACCACCAACAACCATGGATGGCTGGTACCTTCCTAACTCGACATGTTTGCGAGCGTAAGACATTTAAACAACAAGCATTCCTCTATACACAATAATAGTCAAATAGAAATTTGATGGTCCTCACAAGTAAAGTGATGTGTTTTCAGAGTGTAACTGCCACGGTAAATCGGAGGAATGCTACTTTAACCAAACCGTGTCAGACCTGTCGCTCAGCGTGGACACCCATGGGAAATATAGAGGAGGCGGGGTCTGTGTGAGTTGCCGTGACAACACAGCTGGCATCAACTGCCAGAGTTGCATCCCTGGATTCTTCAGGCCTGATGGGGTAAGTCACCCTTGTGTGCATTGGTTTCTCTCTCTCTCTCTCGTGTCAGTGTCAACCTGTCTTTCTGTGTGCCAATAAGGCATTGCCCTATTGAAACTGGCAATGCAGATGGGTGTGTCCCTATTTTGGGAATTTCTTATATAGAAGCAGTTATGCATCTACATACAGGGTTTAGTTGCTTTATATATTGTAAACAATGCAGGATAGTCTGTGAAAGTTGTGGGTTCGAGCCCCAGAGTCAGCCTACCTGTAAGCATTGTTTACATTTACATTTACAGCATTTAGCAGACACTTTTATCCAAAGCGAGTTACAATTAGTACATTTTACATGGAGCAGGTAAGGGTTAGGCATCTTGCTCAAGGATGCTTACAGGTAGGCCACCTCGGGGGATTAAACCCACGACCTTCTGGCTGGGAGTCCAACACCCAGACCACTTGGCTATCCTGCCCCCCCACCATTTGGCTATCCTGCCCCCCCACCACTTGGCTATCCTGCCCCCCCGCATCGTCCTTGAGCAAGTGTGTGTATTAAGTAGTGTGTTTTGTTTACTGTTGCAACCTGGATTTACTCACACAATTTTTGGAACCTCTGCCCCGTCCCTCCAGGTAAGCCCTGTAGAGGAAGAGCCCTGCCAGCCGTGCTCCTGTGATCCCCTAGGTTCCATCAGCCCAACATGTGTGGCGGATCCCAGCCAGGCCACGCCCAGTATGACATCCATTTCTTTCTGTCTGTTGGTCGGTCGGTTGGTCTGTCTGGGTTTTTGTGTGCGGCTATGGGTTGATGCTCAGTTTGACTTGCAATTAAAACCATTTCAAACTCTCTGTAGGCCCCCCCAACTCTCCCACGCACACACGCACATAAATAAGATTTGCGTGCACACTGCCTTGCACATTGTCTTTGATGTGATATATCAGCATAATTTAATAATCCATAAACATTTCACCAATTCAGTCTAGCTTTCTTCCTTAGGGGGCTAGGTGTTAGTCGCCTTCAACTGCTTTAGTTATTAATAATTTCATGCAACAGAAAACCTATTTTAATATTAGAGGCAATTTTATTCCTCAGCCTCATTCCTTTATTTATAATATTTTCTAGAAAGGAGCTGCCGACTCCATTTCCCTATCTCTGCTTTTCTCATTGTGTGTTTGTGTGTGTGTGTGTGTGTGTGTGTCTGTCTGTCTGTTGATTGACAGCTCAGCCAGCAGGGTCATGCCGGTGTAAGGAGGGTTTCGGGGGTCCGCGATGTGACAGGTGAGATACGTACACTCTCTCAGACACAGTCACACACGCACAGAAAAAATACATCCACACATCTACAATGCAACACACACACACACACACATACACACACTCACACGGTTGAGGGGGACAAAGACACTTTCTGACAGGTGAGCATAACCTTTTAGCTGTTGTCTATTTCAATTAGTGTTTGAAAATTGCAAGAAAGTTGCCGTTAAGACGAGACAGACAAGATTTTTATCACTGTATTTTTAGTCCATACAAACAGAAAATTGTGAGTTTTCTTTAAAGAATGTCCTAAAATACCCTAAATGGTCAATAATTCCTTTTATTTGACGTTAAATAATTGACGTTAGTTCTTAATTATCGCTGTGTCCTTGACCTCTTTTAATCCCAAAGCGCTAAATTCTCCATTAGGCATGAATGAAGGGTTTCTGGGCTGTTGTCAAAACTAGGTAAAACTGTACAAGCCTGTACAATCTTGAGAATTTAAAATGAACTGAGTACAGTTTTTTTTCTGGCGGAGGTGCTAGTGGTACCATCCTGATCATGTGCAGTGTTTTCCACAGGATTTTGTGAGACTGTGGTTGGTGGACCTGGGGAGCATGCAAAATAGAAAATGTTGTACATTTGAAAGTTAAATACATTAATCTGGTGCACTTTGAGAGCAAAATTAAGAGGCTAGATCTATTAAGAACTTAGTGCTCTTGTAAACAATTTTGTGCTCTAGTAAACAATTTGATTGCCATGAAATTAGTCTCACCCAAATTTGGTGCTGATGCTGTACAACACAATATGTCTACCATCATAAATTAGTATAAAGAAATGGCGGATCTCACTTTACAGTATAAGGTTTGTAATCATCGGCTGTATTATTGGCTGTCTGTGGAAAAGCAAATGTGTTTGTTAATGCTATCTAACTTCCATAGTTTAGCCTAGCAACAAGCTATTTAGGCTAATTAGCATTGCTTAGACTTACCTAAGTAATGCTAATTAGCATTACTTAGACAAACTCAACACGGAACCCGACGGGATTTGACACATTATATTTTTAGCGACTATTGATTGTAGTTCTACAAAATTCAGCTTCGAAATAATTGCACTTTAATTTATTTTTTTTTCCTTTTTTGTGCATGCTTTAAAGATTTCAGAAGGCCCATTTGTTCACAATGACCTCCAAAAGTACAAGATGCATTATAGATTTATATGTGTGTTTCCTATGCATTTCCAGGTGTGCCTTTGGTTACAAAGATTACCCATCATGTCAGCGCTGTAACTGCAGCGTGGAGGGCAGCACCAATACCGACCCGTGCATATCCCCCTGTACATGCAAGGTACAAACACAGACTGTCTGTTGACATCCCACTAGACTGCATATCATTACCCAACCTGCATTAACACCATAATAACACGTCTTGAGCTCCTAATGTCCATTAATCCCAGATCATAAACTCTTGTGTCCTCAGGAGAACGTCGAAGGAGAGCACTGTGACCGCTGCAAGCTGGGCTTCTATAATCTCCATGGTGACAATCGGCGAGGCTGCGAAAAGTGCTTCTGCATGGGCGTGGCCAGTCAATGCTCCGGCTCCACGTGGACCTATCAGAACGTGAGCAGTGATGTCCCGTCCGTCCATCCGTCTGTCTGGGTCCGTTTGTCTGAGCCGTTCAATAGCATTGGGTACAAGTGGGTTTCATGTGACCTCTAGAACTGACCTCTAGAAATGACTTAAATACTTGTTGTTTGAGGAGAGGAGAGGAGGAAAGGGGGAGCGACAAGGGGAGGAGAGAAGACTAGAGGAAGGGCGAGGGAGGGAGGGCAAATAGGTCAGGTAATTAAGGAGAGGAGAGGAGAGGAGAGGTGAAAGGGGGAAGGAGCGATTCGGACGCGAGGAGAGAGGAGAAATGAGACTGGACTGGAATGGCAGAGGTGAGGAGGAGCAACAGGAGACAGGATGGGGGGAGAGAGAGACAGAGACAGGAGGAGAGAAGAGGAAACCAGTTTTTGACTGACAGGTGGGGTAGATTGGGGGG
>JAOEHI010002576.1:0-11533 GCA_025447815.1 Percopsis transmontana
GAAAGAAAGAAAGAAAGAAAGAAAGAAAGAAAGAAAGAAAGAAAGAAAGAAAGAAAGAAAGAAAGAAAGAAAGAAGAGAGAGAGAAAGAAAGAAAGAAAGAAAGAAAGAATGAAAGAATGAAAGTGAGATTAATGTCGGGCCTAGAAGTTATTGTGATTTCTTTTTCATTTTTCGTAAAACGTTATTGTTTCTGAGATGTATGTGAAAATGGCCTGTAGCCTCTCCGGGGGGGTTCCCATGACTTTGCCTTGGTTTGATTAACAGCTGTGAGAAGAAGACTATTCTCTAAAATATCAGAAATTAATGTTTTTACAAGGCCATACATAGCACAGTTTTATTGTCCTATTGATTGTTTGTCCTATTGCAACACTCAGTCTGGAAGGACGGACGTGAGATTTGCTGTTAAAGGTGCTGTAGGTAGGAGTTTAGAGCCATACTTTTAGTGTAATGTCTTAGAAATGCCATAAACGTCCGTCAGCTATCAGTGAGCCAAATGCTCTGTGAGAATATCTCCTCTGGTTGGTAGCCCCTGCCTCTATATAAGTCTATATAAGTCTGTATGGTCAGAAACCTCTATATAAGAGATTTCTGACCAATCAGGGACTCTTTTCCCTGATTGGTCCGGTGAATCTACCTTGCCTGTCAATCACATGAATGCGCACACACATAGAGACAGAGCGCAACGCGTCATACTCGGAAAACCACGCCCACTGGGGGGGCATCTATGCCTCTCCATTGACTTTGTATTGAGTCTAGGGGCCTTCATTTCACTTTGCTAACAAAAAACTGAAACATGCCTAAAGGCTGCTGTGTGACGCTTCTACAACGGCTAATAAACGGCAGATGTAAAAGGGTGGAATAAAATAAGAAAAGAGAGATACAGGTTTATGATGAAGCCTCCATCAGTGTGTGCTCTGTGATCTTCTTGTCCCACATCAAAAACCGGCCTCCATCTCTCTCTCTCTTCTGTCCTGCTCTTTGCTCCAGCCTCCCCCCCCCTCTCTCTCTCTCTGTCACACCCACCTCTCATATTCTGTCTGTTCATCTCTCCTTAACCTCGCTCACCCCTTCTTCTGTTATCTCTACAGAGAAACGACAGGAAAATGTGGATTTGAAGTGTTCCCTGCGTGATAGCAAACATCTGCTCCTGCCAAAGCGCCCTTAAAGAACGGAGAACAGCGAACCAACTGTGGAATACGACGAGCGAAAAGAGAAATGGCTGATTATATTTGGCCACTCGGCCAATGTTTTCTTGTGCGACTAGATTTGTACATCACACACACACACACATGCACACACACACACACACGCACACACACACGCTCCCCACACATGCCTGTGATCGTAGGGACATGCTCACGCACTCCCAGGGACGGTGCCAAGCCCATCAAACGCAGCCCTCCACCATCTGTGGTGTCCTACCGGAGGACCACAACACAGACGCACGCACATCCTGTCAGGGGACCGCGAAACCAGGGGCGCGCTTCCTGTGTCGATCAGGCCAGCACAACAACACACAGATGGAATGACTAAACAAGCTCCATGCGGCAAACATACAGGAGAAGGCCGGATCGCAAAGGAAACATAAAAGCACGATTCCCCGTAAATCACGTGAATGACAGATCTCATCTGGACTAATTAGCCTGCGCCGTCCTATCCGATGCTAACCCAGATCCTGCCATTGGCCTCGGCAGTCGGCGTTAGATAATACTTTCCTGGAATGAGATCTGTCCAATCGCACGACCCCGTGGTGCTGGCATAGGCCGCGCACGTATCGCGCACGTGACAGACAGAGTGTATCTCACAGGAGGGTGTGATGTCCGAGCCCCCCTGTCCGAGCCCCCCCCCCCCCCGTAAGATAATTACGATAGATAGGAGCGTCCCCCCCCCACGGGAGGAGCGCCGCTCCCAGCCAGTTCCTTGTTTAAAATGGCAGCTAGGGTAGCGCCCAGCGGTCCCGCACCTCATAAACTAAAATGAGGCTACAGCGTCAGCAGCTAGCTAGCGGAAGGAGGGGTCAGCTGGGGACGAGCTCGGAGAGGGACACACGAGAAGCACACAGGCGAGAGAACGTCTGAAGAGGCTGGGACAATGACCCAACGCTCGCATTGTTGCGACACAAAGCCAGATAATAACGGATTAAAGGTCTCCAACATGAGCACAGACAAGGCTTCAACCACACATAATAGAGGGTAATGAAAAACAGGGCTTGACAAAAGTTAGAGGTTTTAGCTTATCAAGGCCACTACGGCACACAGCCTTGTTGCTAGCGCCGTAACAAAACTAGTATCTTGGAAATTACTGCTTCCCTAAGTGCCTCATTATAATAATAATAATAATAATAATAATAATAATAATACATTTTAATTTTTTTGGGACACCTTTCTAAACACTCAAGGACATCTTATATTGCAAATACATAGATTTAAAAGAGTACTATATAACATATTATAGTAATAAACATTTATCTGAGAAATAAATACAAAATTAACAAAATAAAATAAAACAGTCTGGTGAGGGTGGAACAAAGGGTCATGTACGCAATGATCAGTTTTAGCCTATATACAATCAATGTTATTTGAAACACTACAATATTCCATTTGTGAAGCATCGAAACACCAAACATAAATTTATTTTTTTCTGGACAGGAAATTTAAAAAAGTATGCCTTTTCTGTTATGTTATACAGTATATCCAGATGGATGCTACACGTTGGTGGTGGTGGGTGTATGTAGAGCCAGACTAAATGCGCGTGCTCTGGAATGCCACAGTCATGGTCAGTCAGTCAGTTTTCGGGTGAGGGAGGGGTTGCTCTTGTGTTTGAAACTAAAACAGCGTTGTTTCTCTAACGGCCTTAAAAATAATCTCCCAATTGCCCTTTTGAATATTAGGATCAAGGTAGCACAACAAACATAGGTTCGCATCAGTCAACGCGAGGTGCCCTGGAGATGCTGGTACTAGATTCAGCAGCACTCACCAGACGTGTACAGCGTCTTTGAGGGGATGATTTCTAGATTTGGAGAAACATTATAAAGAAAACATATTTCATGGTAGTTCTATCAAATAAAATCAGCATGCAATTTCTTTTCAACTTTGATTGTATTTGCTTTTCCACTGTTTGGGCGTGAAGATGCACAGAAGAAGCAGTGGAGAAATACTGTACCGGCTGTACAGTGTTTTCTCATTGGACTCTTCTAAGAAAAGATGTAAATGGAATCTTCCGGGTAATAAGAGCTTTCAACATCACCGGAGACTTGACATCTTTTTAACATCTGAAGCGCAAACATTGTGCTTCAGAAGGTCTCACAAATCTTCATTGAGCAACGGCATTAATCTTTTCAAATGGGCACTTACTGAGTGGCCATAATATGAAGGCCACCTGCTCATTCCATTCAATAGCTATGAAATCCAGGTAAAACCAATTAGTCCTCATTGATTCAGTGTTGTTAAAGTTTGTAAGGCAACATTTAAGAGGAAAAGAAGTTATTTATTTTTCTCCTAGTTCAGGAGTTTCTCCTAATTTTTAAACATCTGTGGCTGTGGACATTTTTCACATTAATCAAATCTAATAATGATACTCATCATAAGCATTATTTGAAGCCCTATTAGAATTAAGTTGATGACTAACTATAGGCTAAATAATACTCATAATGACTAGCTAATGACTTTATTATTCCACCTGTTTGTTCTGGATGAAAACACATAGAATCATTTAGTATTTCGAAAAAATAAAATTGTCTGAACAAAATATTAACTACAATATTAATTTTCAAGTGATTGTTTGAATAGATTTCCTCAACAGCCAAGCTGTGTGTAAAAGTATAATGTAAATTATTTGCAATGCTTTTACTGATATATACAGTATTATTCTGGCTTATTTAGACAGCATAAAGATGAACAACAATAGCGTTTGGGAGTGGCCCACAAGACTTAATAAGTTGACTAAGCACCACACCCTGTTAGCTAATTTGCACTACACATTTGACAAGCTCATCTTTATTTGTCTAGGTTATTTGTCTTGTCTAGAGGCTACAGTAGCAGGCAGTTGTTAAAGAAACAGAAAGACACTGGCTCAACCTGAAGGGCGGCGAAGAATGCTGTTATCTGAAGAGGAAGAATGCGAAAACGTACCATAGTGGACTGTACAAAAATACATTCTCCTCCCGGTGAAACGCTACGCCGTCGTGTGTCTCTTGGAAGATTGCCTACAGCACTATAAACTCCTCGTTCCAAAACAGTGGAAACTGTGGTATCCCCCCCTACCACTCAATATTCCTAGCCCTAGAGACTCAAGTACACGATTTACCTTGAGTGACCCCACCCGAGAAGAACCTGTTGCCACTGGGAGAGAGACTTCCTCTATACATACCATGTTTTATTAAGAACATTGTCCAACCGACAACTATGACTTTTAGTCATTTTCTAGCAGTTCCCTCCTTCTCGGGCATTCAAATTAATATACAGCTTATACCGTATGACTTCACAACTCAAATCATTTAGTTTCAATATTATCATTTAGCACACTGACCTTTTGGCAGTGCATTTTCACAATAATCAACTACGGTGGACACTGCAAATGGTACAGTTGCTATCCCAGCCGGTAACTGTGGTATCACATCACATCATCATCAACAGTGCCGCTCCCACACTTGGTCAGACCCATTAGAGGGCCCTAAGAAGAATGAGGGGGGTATTGATACCCAATGAAAGCAAATAGCAAACAAGTGATGTACTTTCACACAGTAATTGACGTGTCATGCACTCATCTGCTGTGCACTTTTACGCCACAGCTTCTGTGCTCCAGCGGATGTTCACATCATCTGCATGCCTCTTCACGTCCGTAATCGCAGACGTTTGCTCGTATCATCCGGTCGAGTCATGACCCAACAGAGGGGCTTTAGCGCGCGACGCTAATCCAATTACCGTAGGGGTTCAGCGGACGATCTTCTCACCGGGGCGATCTTCTCACTGGGGCGATCTTCTCACCGGGGCGATCTTCTCACCGGGGCGATCTTCTCACTGGGGCGATCTTCTCACCGGCGTGTTCTTCTCACCGGCGCGTTCTTTAACCAATCCATTATGTCGCTCTGTTTAGCCAACTAAAAGCATTGTTGTTTTTTGTCAACCTCCACCGGCTTCCAGTTGATCTCAACTCCCATCCACGACGCTGGGTGTCTCGTAGGCCAAGGCAACGTAGATCTAGTCTGGGGAATCACGTGAACACACCACGACCGGGAAACGCTTTGACCAGAAGAAGCGGTAACGACCAGAAGAGAAATATTGGCAATGAGAACCGCCCCATCATAAGCGAGTAGACTTAACAACATATTGACATAAGAAAGGTATACCGTTGGGGGTTTTCCCGAACTTAACAATGTCACTTTAACAACACTGCTGATCTTTATTGGTTTAGTCCAACAGCCTTTATGACATCAAGCACCAACCCGGATATACACACACACAGCTACTTAATGTTGAAGACAAACATACAGGTAGCACGTTAGCGAGTGCATGTCCAGCTGGGCCACGTTTGAAGGAGCAGCCCCGTAAGAGGAGATCTTACATCAACAGGCAGACTAAAACGCTCTGGAGGAGACATGTTTGCTTAATTGCATTACCATAAATTAGATTAAACCAAGCCCTATCAGGTGGAATCCAGTTAGCGCCAGGGCTAATGTTTGCCTACGCTTTGCCGCACACATTTCCCCTACACAGTGCTCCTGTTGTGAAACGCGAAGCAACACCATAAAACCGCCGCTGTTTACACTGGCCGGATGTGGTCTGTAATTTACCTAAAGCTCTTGTTGAGGAATACAGGCTGTTTATGCCGTCCCAAAGAACTCTCCGTCCTCATCAGATAGCAGCAGTGGCGGCGGCAGTGAAATCATATAAGCTGTCATATAAGCTTTTATATTTTATTTAGAAACAGTGGATTTGATTTGATTGCTACGCTCCCAAGAGGGGGAGGGAGGGAGGGAGGGGGGGGGGGGAGACGCCATTGTACTAAAGTAAACACGCACGTAACAAGAACGTAGCTCCGGTGTGTGTGTGTGTGTGTGTGTGTGTGTGTGTGTGTTTGAGCTCTGACTTCATGTGGTTTTCACCCGTGTGCTCGAGTGCGGAGGCCTGGCGCGCACATCGCCTGACCGTGCGACAGACACAGAGTGTGGGAGGTGATTGACAGACGGGGGTGGGAGGAGACTCGTCTCTATTTAAATTTCCCGTGGCAGGCTAAGCCTACTCAATTAATCTACGTTTGGGACTCGCTCGTCTCAATGAGATGGTGCAAGGGCGCGAGAGTGATTCGACTGTCCTAGGGATGTCTGTTCACGTGCACGAGTCTGTGTGTCTGTCTGTGTGTGTGTGCGTGTGTGTGTGTGTGTGTGTGTGTGTGTGTGCTATCCAAATGCGTGTGCACGAGCACATCCGAATTATTCATCCCTAATCATGCACATGAATGAATATTTTGCATGAGGAGCCAGTCCTCAGGAATGCAGCATTAATTCAAGCACTGCTTGAGAGAGGAGGGCTTGTGCAGAGGAAATTGCCAGAATCTGTATATTGTGGAAGAAGGAAAAGGTGCAAGAAATGTCTCCCACTTGAAACACTACAGGAGATGCCGTTTACTGTTTGATTGCTCCAGTGGCATGCTCACGGAGTCTCAAACAAACAAATGATACCGCAACCTTCTTGGATAGAAGTGGATGATGGCCCTGGTAACGCTAATGTGGCGGCTGATTTGGCAAAGCCAAAGACGATACCGCTGCCTGAAGGGCCTTCAGTCCCGCCTGTCCCTGCTGGAAGTCAGACAGGATCGCTTCCTCACTGCCAAGTCCCCCGTGCTTCTGGAGCGCTGAAAGGCTTATTAAGACTGAGACGAGCACGCTCCTTCTTCTGGCCCAAACGGGAGCGGCAGCAGTGATCCCCGACGAGGGGGGGGGGCAGGCTGCAGGAGCACTGCCCTGGGAATCAAGAGATGGCAACTTCAGCTGCCTGACAACGCAACCAGAAAAAGGACCAGCAAAGATGTCCTCAGGTGTGTACACCGGCTGGAAAACTCAAGAAGAGAGACCGGCCTAAAAGCGAGTTGTCGATGAACAGTAGCTGAGCTGGAAAATTGTTCACCCCCTAACACACACACACACACACAACCCCTCCACCTTGTCCAGAAAACCCACAACAAACTATATCAGCTTTGTGATCAAAAATAAAAAACAGGTTTAAACTGTTTAGGATGCATCTGGGAAGATTCCTTCGAGGCACGCTTTTAAATGAAGCTGTAGAGTTGATCCTAAAAGCATCACAGGTGGCCAGTTCTCAAGACAGCTTCCGCTTTACAGTTTAGATACTGACTGGCTGCTCGTCAGTACAAGCAGAAACCTCCATTAAAATGTTCCTGATGGGGCATACAGCATGTTAAGTAATTGCTATCCACAATAAAGGAGATGGGGGCGAAATATTTGGTCTCGTTGGGCCTTTAAAAATAAATCACTGATCCCGGCCTGGAAATGGCAAAAGTCTGTAATCTCCAAAGTGCTTCTCTAGGCCTGTAGCCGAAGATATATCATGCTGCCAGGGGGGAATGTCTTTTTCCACACCAAATGACCCTTATCTTTCCCTTTTTTCCCCCTTTTCTAGTTGAGGACCACCCTGCGGCCGCGTTACGTAACTGACCTCTGGGTGGAAACTGCCCAGATTTCCACCCCACACATTACGGGCGCATACCGTATACGTCACTCATACATGTGCCCGTGAACACGTGTGCCGGGAGACTCTGTATGAGGGAATCATAAGGATTCACTTCTGCTTCTGCTTTGTCAAATTGCTACTCTCTGGAGTATTAAACCTCTCCAGTGAGTTCAAAGCGCTGCTGCCAGAAGCCTGACGTAAGCTTAGAAGTCTGACCATATATCTCCTCACTCCAACTCCCTCACTGCATCTCAGACGTGTATTTAAGGTTACCTAGTGTATAAGATCGCACATGGGCTGGCATCTGAGCTAGTTGTATACATCAAAACGGCAGCTTTATATTCATAATAATCAGGACCTACCTGTAAAGTCTACCAGCCACTTTCATGTCTCTCTTTTATATTGTATTTCCATTTTTGCGTTTTTTTATGAGAAACCTATGAGATGTTTGTTTTTATTATTACAGTAATAATATCATAACGTGTGTTCAGCTGCTCAAATGTTGCTGTTGGCCATCGTTTTATTCTCGTCTTAATTACCTCACGCTGTGTTTCTGTGCTCTTTTTATGAATCGTTTGATTGAATCTCCTTGCTCATGTAGAGTGTGATGAGGCGTTGTGATAATGCACTTTAAGTGAACCTAGACGTGACAAAGGGAACATGCAGTACATGCAGTACATATGCTGCACATGGGGACTATCACACAGCAAACTGAGTTATGAAAAGGTCGCATTTTAAAAGGGTTATGAAGGGGTTATGTACTCTCTTTGTGTGTGTGTGTGTGTTTGTCAGCACAAGATTATGTTATTTGGTGCTTGTGGCCCAGAGAAACACCAAGGAAACGGTGAAGGCTCTTAGACGGGAAGGAGGAGAGAGGAGGTTGGGGGGTGGGGGGGTGGCCGGGGGCAGTGGGGGGCTGCCCCTGCGTTATCGACGTTCTGGATCAGAGGTATTTACAGAGCACTTCTGTCTGTGTGTGTGTGTGTGTGTGTGTGTGTTTAAAAAAGGGCATGTAGTCAGGGAGTTCCCTACATGCGATGAGATAGAGGGCCTGGGACTGTGACATCCCCCCCTGTTCCAACCTGTACACTAGTCTAGTGACTAGACTACACTCTGCTGCTAATTTGTACATCCCGATTACCTTACTAACGTATTTGTAACATCTTGGGAACTGCTCCACGTTTTAGTTCTGTCGTCCAGTCCGTGTGTTCCCTGTGTTCCATGTTGTGTTCCGCTCCTGGTTTTCTGTCTCCCTCGTTGCCTTGTGTGTTGATTTGATTATTGTTTTCCCCCGTTTCCCCTTGTAGTTAAACCCTGTGTTCCTGTTTGTTGGTGGCTAGATTATCTCGTTCAGTCCCGTTTTCTAGTCCCACCCGTGTTAGTCTGTGTTTCTGATCAGCTCGTTTTGTCTGCACCCAGACCACGATCCCTGCCCGCTCCCCTTTGTACCTCTGCTTGCATGGTGTACCTTGTTGCCGGAACCCTGCCTGTGCCACCACTAGCCAGCTGATACATTACAGTAGCTAGCAAACACAAGGCCTATATTTGTCCCCGACCTCTGACATTAAGCTAAATTATTCCACAACTATATTTACCCCCTTTATACATAATTCACAACAAAGGCGGGGCCTCAGCTGTGTTGGACCATGCCTTCAGGCCGCATACAGAGGCGCACTGTCAGCTGTTTCGTAACCACTTTATAATTGTTCTTGCTCAGGGTCTCCCGAGGACAGACACGGCCCAATCTAAAGTATGACTTAATCTGATTTCCACATAAATGGATCTGTGTTTAATTTGGAGGTGAGGGAGGTAGGTGGAGGTCGACCCGCACAAGGAGTTAGATAACTGCCCTGAGAGGAGGGGTTCCTGCAGATTCCAAAATACCAAATGATCCCAAAATTGCTCCGTTACATCACACCCTCTGGTGTGTGTGTGTGTGTGTGTGTGTGTGTGTGTGTGTGTGTGTGTGTGTGTGTGTGTGTGTGTGTGTGTGACAGTCTCATTTAGACCAGATTAGGAGGTTGAAGGTGTGGTTTGCCTCGCTGCACACGCACACACACACACACACACACACACACCACGGCGAGGGGCTGAGCTGGGTCGGGCTTGCCCAAACATGGTCAGAATCACTGAGGACAACACACACACACATGCGTACACACGCACACACACGCGCACACACACACAAACACACACTAGCCGGTTGACCTATGTGAAGTGAGCGAGAAAGGGTCCAGTATACAGTACTCATTTCTAATAATTATATGAATTCTTTCTGGGACTCATTTCCCCCCCTTCTTCCCACCGTGGAGTGATTGGTGCTAGCATCACAAAACTGCACACTTGTAGCATTAGTGTATCAACATGGAACATAGCAGGTTGAGAGTTGTACTTCTACTTGAGACTTGAGACCCACCTAATCAGAATCCACCCTGGTACCTCGGCCACTGACCACCCTACCTCATAGCACTCCCATTAATTACAATTACAATAAGGTCATTTAGCAGACGCTTTTCCAAAGCGACTTACAATTACATGCTGCTATTACATGGAGCAGGTAGGGGTTAGGCATCTTGCTCAAGGATGCTTACAGGTACGACCTTCTGGCTGGGAGCCCAACACCTAGACCACTAGACTATCCTGCCGCATTAACCTATACTAAGCCCTCAATAGCAATCATCTGAACATCTTTATTTGTCTATCTCTATGAATAAAAAAACAAAAAGCCTTCCTCTCCTTCATGTTAAGTTCTTAGAAATTGAGCGTTATTTAGCGATTATTAGCAATTATTGTCGGACACAATGGCATGTTTATATGTAATTGTAATGAGCATGATGCTTTAACTAAGTTAGCCCTGATGACTACAGAATGGGCTTACTTAACACTTTGAGACGTGACAGAGCTAGAGCCCACTGGGTTTTAGCGCCCCTTGCTAACGCAACCGCCTCCCACGCCGGGGATCCGAGTTTGAGTCCGGCGTGGGGCTCGAACGCTTATATTTACTTACCTGGTGTAGACCTCAGCTATTGACACATGTACTTATTGTACGTGGCTTTGGATTCAAGTGTCTGATAAATGCTGTAGTGTAAAGGTAAAGGTAAATATACAGTATCTTAAAGGCACAGCGCCCCCAGAACCCAACATTTCTGCTCCAGATCACAAAACTGTGTGTGTGATTACACATGGCCTCAGGGGGTGGAGTAGAGAGGGGTGTGAGCCTGAGAGCTGTAGAAGGAGGAGAAGACAGGAGCACGGCCCACTCAGCACTCAGGTGTGGCAGTTTCAAACCAAAACAACATTTTCATACCATTACTTTCAACCACAGGGGCAATTCCTGACACAAATGGAGCAGTGTCCCTTTAACAGAAGGCTTAGTGTGTAACGCTGGGTGGTTTTGTTTTGTTTTGTGGATACATTTAAAAAGTAAAACCAGCGGTCTCAAAGCTATTATCAAACACTCTGTTGATACTGTTGTTCAAAAGTATCTTCCAAATGCTCTGTGCTGCCACAGAGCATTTGGAGGGGGACACAGAGAGCCGGCTGAGCCGGAGGTAAACAGGCGGTGGGGGTGGGATGGGAATTCCAAAAGTAAGGGATTTCTCCTGTTGCCCAAATAAGTAGCTATTATTAACAGAGAACTTGTGCCCCGCTGAACTGCCGATAAGAGAGCATTTTTCCCCAGCCGCGGAAATAGAACATGTCCATATAGAGAGGGGGCGCTGGGGAGATGGAGAGCAGGGACAGGGGTTAAATGCTTCCCCAGAGCCGGAGCGTTAAACTGGGGTGAAGCACGGGCCTGTGACACCGCTTGGGTGGGGGGGTGGGGGTGGGGGGGCGCGGGGGG
>JAOEHI010002577.1:0-11533 GCA_025447815.1 Percopsis transmontana
ACAATTAATGCCCGTTATAAATTTGAATGTGGTTTTTTTTTGCTACAAACTGGGATTTGGGGTCCCGGGGGCTAATTCTAAACATATCATACCCCCCCCCCCCCCCCCAAAAAAAAAAAAAAAAAAAAACACACACACACACACACACACACACAGATTAAAAGGTAACACATTCAATAATTTGCTCACTACAGTACTGTTGATGTGAATGTTGACATACACACATTTAACATACATTTTTATCCTGACATGAATGAGAGAGCACAAACACACACACGGAGACAGGCCTAGAAGCTAGTGATTTTACATGTGTAAAAACCTATGAGGTTTCTCTCTCTCACAAACACACAGGCTATACAAAACACACACACAAAATTGAACACGCTAAGCGTCATGACCACACACACAAACCCACACCTCTCACAGACAGCCCCATATGGACTCATTAGGGGCTGGTCTATCGCCACCTGTGCACTGCAGGGCCCAACGGACCAGCTTTGACACTGACAATGGACAGGGGCTGCATTGGGAATACACACACACACACACACACGCACACACACACACACACATATGAAGACACACATATATAAGCATGAACACACATATACCTTACACAACAGATCTACCATGGGACTGTCCCAGAACCACAGAGGGAGAGAGAGAGTAAAAGAAAGATGACAGGATTGAAAACACAGCAGAGCGCGACACAGACGTGAAAGAAGGGGACAGGAGAGAAGGCAAGAACAGGAGTGGAGAGAGGACAGAACAAACTGAACAAAAACAGAACTGTACAAAAAGACAAGGACAAAACGGTAGTGCACAGAACAATAGAACACGACAGAACCGAATAAAACACATCCTAATAGAACAGAACACAGCAGAACAGAATCAATAGAACACGTCGCTGCAGAATAGAACACGGTAGAAGAAACACACCAGAACAAAGTAGGACACAGAAGAATAGATTAAAACATAATGGAACAGAACCAAGTGAGAACTGTAGCAGGAATCTCAGGTGAACAGATTAGCGCAGGGAATAAATAAATACATAAATACATAAATAAACACACACACACAAACACACACACACACACACACACAGCTTCACACTGGAGGGGACAGCATTTGTTTCATTGATCTCTTGGTCTGGGAACATAATCTGTAACCGTAGAAATAAACCATACAATCTTTTACATGCTAGTGTGTGTGTTTGTGTGTGTGAAAAGCTCATTGGCCTTCCAGAGGATCTGATGTACCTGTTCTTTGTTGTTTTTCGTGTGCGTGTGTACGAGATAGAATATACCCTTCGGCACACTATCCAGTATTTAAAAGGAGTCCCTGGGGGCCTCTTGATCCACCTACATTAAGGTGTGTGTGTGTGTGTTTGTGTGTGTGTGTGTGTGTGAGAGAGAAGGTGGGTGGGTGGGGATCGGGGGGTGTGTGTGTGTGTGTGTTTATACAAGACGAGACAGGCCCTTTCTAGAAGCAGATGATGTCGTTTCCATAGTAGCCTGCTTGTCAAGCTGATTACTAAATTAAAGCTTTAGATTAATTTGGAAAATAGACCACATATTCAAGTTGGATGTAGTGGATTTACAAATTATTCATAGAGTATTTACATAATGTAACATAATGGGTATTTATAATGTCTTATTGTGATATTATGTAGTCTATTAAAGCATTTGGTCCCCTTTGCTAGTGAGTCATTGGTGATCTTGTAAATGAAAACATTAACATGTACTGTGTGTTTGTTTCGAAGGTGCTTAAACTGTTTTTCCCCATGATGTGATACTATGCATTAGCGAATGACCATTACTGTACATTATTGACTAGACGCATTAAGTGATGCAAATCTGTAAACACATGGGACGAGCACGTTTATTTGAACCCATCAGACGTGCACACACACACACAGAGACAAGCACACAGGATATATTTGATCTTTAATTCTATTGATGCTTTGAAGGTTTTCTTTATATTTGTTTTTTACTTGTCTTATGTATATATGTTATGTTATAATCAGCATTGAACAGCATACCTGCACAGGGGGGCACTATGAACCGTTATTAGTCTGGCGAGTAACCTCTTATCCATCGCATCTTTCCTCTTTGTACCATGAGATACTTTGTTACAAAAAAAATGAACTAACGAATACAGGGTTTTTAATGGCCTGTCAAGGTCATGGTCTAATTTCTGCTCTTTCTATAGACCTCCACACAACCTGGGGGACCTGACATTTACATTCATTCCTGATCACAGATGGTCGTATCACACCATTTCATGCACCTCTGAAGGGGACCGGTGTGGATATGGCATGCTGTATATACTGTATCGGCCAGGCCTTATCAGGGTAAAACTTTAAAGACTTGCTTGTGTGTGTGTGTGTGTGTGTGTGTGTGTGCAATCATACACAAACACACCCTAATAATAGCCTAACCTTTATGCAGATCAGTTACTGATGTCTCGGGATGCTTCATCATACTGAGGTGAGGTGAGCGGTCTCGTTCTCTGGTTTCACCATTTTCCTCTCTCTTCAAAACCTCCACCCCACCACCATCCACACATCCCTCTTCCCTGTCCCATTCTCTTGAAACTGCCCTTTATCTGTGAACTTTGCTTGACCCTCTCCCACTAATCTGTGGAAGCTGGCGTCAAAACTCTCCTCTTTAATGGACTCGGGGACTTAAGGGCTAAAGCTGCGCGCGTTGTAAAAAGGGAATCAGAGATAGCTGCTGAAAATTGGATTGTGGCTTTCTCTGACAGACAAACATTCTCTCTCTCTCTCTCTCCTTCTCTATGTCGCCCCCTCTTTCTTTCTGCCTCATTTGCTCTCTGCCGTCGCTAGTGTCTCTGTCCCCTGGAGTGTCGCAGGTTTTAATTGGTCATGTGTCTTTTGTGCCTGCATTAGCATGGCTGATGGTAACCTCTCGACGCGCTCTGAGGTCTCCTGTTGCGCTTAGCTGTCCCTCCTCAAGGTGACAGAGGCTCTCATCATTAGATAAGAGGACCAAGCTCACGTACAGCTCTGAAAACGGATGAAAAGTCCTGCTGCTATTCTATTGTGACTTTTTTTAGCGCTCCTTGTGCTGTCCTGATGCCTTCTTCCTTTCCTTCTCATCCTTATTGTTACTTCCATCTCTTGAATGTTCCCACTCTCCATCCGTCCCGCGATCCTTTCTCGCAGGCTAATGGCAGCCTATTTAGAAAGCCAATGGGACAAGTGCCCAGGGGAATTGAAATGAGTGAAGGAAAAGCCTCTGATCTCTTCGCTCCCTCAGACACCTTCTTTCTCCGGCCTTCTTTCTGCTCGCCATGCCTCCTTTCCTCTGAGCAGCTCCTCTCATTAGAACCCCACTGAGAGACAGTGGAGGAGAGAAGTTTGTGTGTGTGTGTGTGTGTAACAACTGAAACAAAATAAAGCTTATATATATGTTTGTGTGTGTGTGTGTGTGTGTATTTTTCACTGCTAGTTAGCACTGGTTGAGGAGATAGCAATGATTCTGCTCCCCATTAATTAAAAAATCACAGAAAAATCACATTAAGTGGTACAGGTATGGTTTACATGTCAGTGGGGCAGATTTAAATATAATAGTTAAAGCACGTAAGTATCCCTAAAGGACCACGTGCCATTCATACACCGTTTAATTTTCAATGACTTAAGTAATGCCTTAAGTAATCATGAAAGTTTCAGACTGAAAATCGAAACTCTCTAATTGAAGTAATAAATCGCGTGACATTGTGACCAATTGGAGGCCAGGGCATATCGAGTTATCTAAAGGTATCTTAATGAGTGGGTACACACTGGCATGCTAAGCCTAATGCACCGCTTGGACACAGACATAATTTGTGTACTGTATGAAGAACACTGTAGCAGAGACATTCTATAGAAGATACAGATCACTTCAAGAATCCTGAATAGAACTCTATGGGAGAAGTCCATGACACCAAAGATGTCAGTTTGATGCACATTCCGTCCCCCCAAAGAGTCAATCGTTGGCTTTATACCCGTCGATCAGGAAACCTATTAAGCCAATTGTGTGGTTGCAGTGGGCTGGCGCATGCGTAGTAGAAGTAGCCTATAAACTACCAGAAGTACCTGCCCGCAGGCGTTACCAAGATGGCTGCAATTTGACTGTAGGCTTTACACAGGCCTACACACAGTTTTTCAATGTTCATCGCCCCTTATAAATAAATATAACACAAAAAACCTTAATATAGTGCTTACAACAGTACCTAGTTTCTACAACACGGGGAAAACTTTTGTGACACAAAGGTCATGTTATTTTATGAGCCTTTTATTCCCTGTGCCCATTAACTTGTTACCTTGGACATCTCAATAGAAAACGTCTTACCCAAAGGAAAATGTTCATCATGATATTGCTTAGTATCCTTTTCACTCTAAGGTACCCAATGAAAGGGAATTATAACTCATCAAAAGTAAAATCATACAATTCCTAAAACAATCCTCACCTTTTCAGCTCTCAATATAATAGATGTCTTCCATTTTTATCTTCCCGACATTACAGTCCAACCTAATAACACATTGTATTGTATTGTATTCACTCATATTGTTGATGTCCATGAACTCACCCATCTTATTTTTCAGCGGACGAAAGATCTATTTGTTGCATGCTGCTAATATTTCTGTGTTTTGATAAGTCTTGGTGAGCCAATATGCTTTTCTCTAAATGCTTTACAATAGTACAGGATGTTGGCCTCATATCAACCAACTTGTGAAGGGAAAATTAAGTTGATTTTTGACCTGAATAGAAATAATAAATAGGCCCAGATAAACAGTTTGTACAACAATTTCATGGTCACCATAACAAAGAAGAGTCAAGCGTCACTACATCTCAGCTATGCCAGAATACCCCTTGTAAACATTCATGCAAATGCATTCCGTGATACCTTGTACAGAGTAATTTGCAGCTGAAAAGCTTTTAATTGCGTGTATGAACAAGGTGCTTGTGTGCCCCTGTGTGCGTGCTTATCTACATGCGTGTAATGTCCTGGTGCCCTGCCAGCCATTCAGTCATTAGCACCCAGCGATCACGTGTACCAACACCCAAAAACCATGAAAATACACACATCCCTTCACACTGCTAAGCTGTACACTCCTACACATCCCTAAATAGACACACACACACACACACACACAGAAAGTCCCATTCAATTTCACACATGTCAGGGGAGACTCCAGTCCAGGCAGTCATATTAAACTGGCTCATTACATATGCAGGGGGAGAGATTGCTAGTCCCCGATTTGCCTCATGAAATGTTAATGTATTCATTGGGAAATTGTAGTCTTTTAATCTGCCCACCAGAATAACACTTTTTCTGCCACTACAGTGCCACGGCTCTCTGTCCCTATACTTGTTTTCTGTCTCTCTCTCTCTCTCTCTCTCTCTCTCTCTCTCTCTCTCTCTGTCCTCTCTCTCTCTCACTCACTCTCTCTCTCTCTCTCTCCTCTCTCCATCTGTAAGTACCAAGTAGTAGGAATCAAGTTGGCATTTGACATGCTAATTCCCGCTGCTGTTCTGCGCCGGGCTAGTTGTCAGTGGCGATAAACATGCACTACATCACAGCTGTTTGCCTTTTGGTGCACGTCAGGCAGAGCGTACACCTTAGCCCTCGTATCATTTCCATATGCATTAGCCTGTCAAGGGGGTATTGCTTAAATAACACCTACAACATCAAGTCATGCCAGAGTTGCAGGTTTGACTTAATCACTTGTTAGAAGGCTGTTTTTTTTCTCTCTCTCTCTCTCTCTCTCCAGAATCTCAATCCCATTAGCACATGCAAGGAATGTTGTAGGCACAAGTCTGAATGAAACAGCAATTTAAAAACACAAAATAGTATATTAAATATATTTAAGGCTTAATCTGTAATTTTTATGAATAGTTTTTAGCGCACATACTGCACCTAATTTTGATTTGCTTGTTTTGTTGTTTTGGTTAGTTAATTTTGTAATATTTTAAGTAATAGCATTTACATATATTTGAATAGCAGATATTATAGTATATCATAATATCATGTTAATATCTTGAAATTGTTTGTGTGCTGATAGAAACTATTTACTACTAATATTAAAATCAGTGTGTGTGCTGAAAATACAATGTCTTCTCATCTGAATTTTTGCATGGTTACATGTACTCTATAGCTTATACAGTATAGCATTTTTTATTTATCAACACCTAAAGCATTCTTCCTCAATACCATGTTTATATAGAAAAGAAAATCGGACCCGACAATATTTTGATTAAAAAAACATTGCTATTAAATATCTTTCATATTATTTTTCTTTGTACACCCCTCACACTCTTTCTGACTGTGTTCTCTGTGGTAGGCAGATAAAAATATCTTGACTCCTCCTGTTATATTAAAAAACATTTTCTCTCACCTAAAATAAAGCGGTTCTAGGTAGCTGAAAATTACCTTCTAATGGTTGCTATGCAACGGCAGCATCCGTGCAAAGCCCTGTCATTTCCCCAGCCAAACTAATATCCCACAATAACCTCAAATAAGCCCTCCACTCATTTGTGCGTGTGTGGGCACAAGAGAGAGAGAGAGACAGAGAGGGAAAAGCCCCTCCAAGATGATTTTGCACGTGAACTGTGGAGCATTCAGTCACGGCCAAGACGGTCTACTTTCTACCATCTCTGCACAGCATAGGATGTGCTTCTAACGGCACATACAGACCTAATCTGGGTTTACACAGCATGTGTTGTGTAAGGCAATATCCACTTAGCCTGTATATTTGAATTGATTCTGATATAAAAGGCATTATCAGGCAGACAAGTACAGGTTACATTCAAAGTTGTACCAAGAAAAAAAAATGGTCCCAAAAGTAAAAATGCATGTTGAGGTTTTCTCTTTCTTTGTTTTAAATCACATTATAAATAATATACAGATACAGTACTGTAGCTGCTTTAGGCTCTAGGTGCTACACAGATTTATAAGTAAAGTATGTAGTATAAGTAAAAACATTTTATAAGACCACTGTCAATGGCTCTAAAAGCATAAGCCTTCGAAATATTGATCATGATGTGGCGTTATAAGACATACATTGACCATTGCACACAGCTTTTAGTGACTGTGAAGGCCATTGCCATGGTCATGTTGACCTTGGCAATGGCCTTAACCTTGATCTAACTATACTGTAGGCTAACAAGAAAACACACAACCTTTTAAGGCTTTGTCTGAGTAAAACATGCATCCCACAACGCCCGCAAACAAAAGAAAACACTTTTGTGTACACAAAAAAAAGAATGTATTTCCTTGTTGAGTTTGGATTTACCAGTGGACATTTTAAGTTGCGTATGGCCTTGCAGTTTGTGTCAAGAAGGTGAAAAAAATGTATTTGATGAATCAATGAATCAAGGAATTCCATGAAATAAGAAAATAGCAGACTATATCTACCCACAGAAATGTATCAACTGTTGTCAAACGTGTTTTTAAAAGACGAATAAGCTGCAATACAGTTCAACTAAATAATACAGCCAGGTAAATCTCTTTCATTCTGTGTGCCTTTCTTGACAAGCACTACACAGTGTCACGGTGGGAGGGTGACGATTGCAAGTTCAAAAAAAGGCAAGACAGCAAAGTGACGAAAAAACGCACACAGCATGTAAATAATATTCTTACTCACAACAAAGTATTCCAACAAACAGGTAATCCAATACTCAGGCGTAGCAACGTGCGTCACAAACAATCACCGGCTTTGTAGGCTGGGGGAGAGTGGTGATGAGGAGATGCGGGACAGGTGTGCGTAATTGGGGGTTTGTTGCATGAATGAACGGCCGCCGGTCGGTGGTGGCGCTCCCGTTGTTACAGTACCCCTCCCCCCAGGTGCGCTCGCCGATGTGAGGGCCGGCCCCGGGTCAAGGAGCAGGCTGGTCCAGGCGCCGTTGGTGGAATTCACGGATGAGGTCCTTGGTCAGGATGTCCTTGCCCCAGACCCAGCTGCGTTCCTCGGGACTGTACCCCTCCCAGTCCACCAGGTACTGCAGCCCTCCCCTCCGCCGCCTGGACTCCAGGATTGTCCTTATGGCGTAGGTGGATCGCTCTGGGCTGTCCCACATACCGGGGTTCCAACTTACGGCAGCGCAGACGGAGAGGGAGGTCCCGGGAAACCAGCCATACCTCATCCCCTGGGCGGATGCTGGGAGCCACGGACTGCCGCCGATCCACCTGCTGCATCTCCGCACAGTCTCCGCGCCTCAGAACCACTCCTCCACGGCGGGTACGTCGCTGGTGAACCCCGACCAGGGGCTCAGCGGAGGCTGCCGACCAAACACAACCTGGAAGGGAGAGAGGCCAGTGGAGGAGTGTTGTTGGTGTTGTGTGCGTACTCCGCCCAGGGGAGAAACCGGAACCACTTGTTGGGGCTGTCTAGGCAGTAGCTCCACAAGTGCCTTCCCAGATCCTGGATGGTATGCTTCGCCTGCCCATTAGCCTGTGGGTGATACCCGGAGGTGAGGGTGATACCCACCTGCTGAGACCTGCTGAAAGAGAGCCTCAGCAACCTGCTTGGCATAGGGGAGGCGTGGAAACGGTATAAAGCGCGCCATCTTAGAAAACTGGTCCACCACCACCAATATCACTGTGCTCCCCTCCAAAGGTGGTAAATCCGTAGCGAAGTCGACAGCCAAGTGGGACCAGGGTCGCTGACCAAACAGCTATCCACGTAGGTGTTGATCTCCTGGGTCATATGCAACCACCAGTACTTTGGTTCCACTTTTGCCGGGACGTCCTGAAGCGGGGGACGTATGCGCCCAGGTGATGAGCCGGCCTTTCACGGATGCGGGAACGAAGGTCTTTCCTGGCGGGCATCTTCGAGGGGGCAGCTCCTGCCGTGAGGCCTGGAGAATCTCCTGGTCGACGTCCCAGGTGACCGGACCGACGATACACATGGCAGGATGGTGGCAGGATCCTCCTCGAGGTCCTCAGGCTCGTGAATCCATGAGAGGGCATTGGCTTTGGTGTTCTTGGAGCCTGGGCGATACGTCATCAAGAAGTGGAACCGGGAGAAGAACAGGGACGCTTAACTGCTCAGATGTATTCCAAGTTCCTGTGGTCCGTCAGGACCGTGAATGGTTCCTTAACGCCCTCCAACCAGAAGCCGCCAATATCAGGAACGCCGACCGGGATCCCTGGCGGAGGCGATACAGCCGCTCGCCTGGATCTCCCCAGGTGTCCGCTCGGCCAAACGTGGCCCGGAGCTGCACCACCAACCACTGGTAGCCGGGAATTATCCCACCGCAGTTATGGTAGACCCCCAGTGAGCAGCGACAGCAACGTACGGATCCTCTGCGCCTCACCCTCCTGTGTGGAGTCAACCAGAAGGTCGACTTGCATAAGGAAACCGTCGAGCTGCCCGGGCGTGCCGCCGAATATCTCCGGCATGGCCGCCCGGGTGCTACTCACCCCTGTACCGGAGATGGAAGTGGTGGTGGGGGTGCGACGGCATCTGGCCCCGGGGACACCGCCGCGGAGATGCACTCCAGAGCCTCGCTCATGCCGGCGAAATTGGAACAGATCAGTGTTGGCTATAGGCCTATACCTTTGGTGTAACTTTCTCTAAAGAAATTAAACGGCTTCTTTGGTTGACTAACTATTGGTTCCCTACCCAAACAACATAAAACCTACTTGGGCATTCAAAGTTCTCCATTTATCTGAGTAGCTCTTTCAGTGCTAACTTTCTTAAAAGAAACAACGTTGGCCCTGACAACATGTAACAGCCTGACCTTCTGTACTTTCCAAATATCAGAAGACTCATTTCCACACCCATTCATTTGATTTCACACATTAATATAACACTTTTGCTGGTACAATAGGCCAACATGCAAACACGCAGATGGCAGGCGCTGGGATAAATCCAACAATGTGTGTTTGACTCTGGCAGAAGGAGGTTGATGGGCAGGTTGTGTGTGTGCGTGTGTTGTCCAGTCTCGTTGTTCAATTCTTTTCTGACCTTACTGGCAAAAATTTTAATGTTAAATTGTATCATATGTGTTAGAGGTCTGTAACTGGTTTATCTGTGCTATATACTGTATGTGTAAGAAATAGTGTGAATTTCAGTTTTTAGGTTTGTGTTTGTGTATTTTTGTGTTTGTAAAGGGCCAAGCAGAGATAGAAACGGGTCCTACTATGTTATTACTGGGTGTTACTGGTGTTGTGGTGGTGATAAAGCTCGGAGACCATCAGTGTGAATAATATCCAGAGGACCAGAGGAACCTTTGAATCATAAGCTAACCTTCCCTGGTTAGATAAGACTGCATTAGCTAGCACCGCGCACCGCCTCACACTTCAAACAGTTACATATTGCCCTGGAAATTGTTGTGGGTAGTGCACGTGGAGTAGATAAATTCATTTCTGATCATACAGCGAGCTCGATTTATTTATGGCGGTGCCAGCCAAGCGGGCAGGGAGGACGGATGAAGGATGGCAGCAGGGATGACTGGAGCGAAATGACGGAGCTGAAGAAAGATGGAAAGTGAGATGTATGAAGGAGAGAAGGGCATGCTGATGAAAGCTCCCCACTCTCCTCTTTTCCTTTCCAATATTTTGTCGTTGTCTCTCCTCCCTTTTGCTGTCACAGAAGAGTGCCATTTACAGACAGCTCAATTATACAAACTACATCACTGCCTGCACATTGCCTGTAAAACAGGAACGGCTCACAATTAAATCGTTAGTGTACGTCACCATCATTTTCCTCACAATCCTGGCACCATGCGATGCTTCTAGGATGACAATACCAATACAATATCCAACGCCTACTTTTATCTGACATGTTTGTTTTGATTTATGTTAAAAAATGAGGGAATTGCACCAAGTGCTTTAACAGGAACTAGAGAAGCGAGTATTGCTAGCAGCTAGCACTAACGTGCTAGGCTGATACCCAGGCTAACAACAGGCAATACGTTCAAAAATGGGAATTGGATAATTAACTTTTTTGAGTGACTATGTTTTGTTTCAGATTCAAAAGCCATCTGCCAATTAAAGTGGTTGAATATCGGTTGGGTTCATAATTGCCATTTCTTCTTGAACCTCTCTCCCACAAAAAGGGAAGGAAGGACGAGGCAGTGAGTAAAAATAGGGTCTACTAGTGTGGCAGAAAGCTGACAAGGGTGTCATTTCAGAATGTTGTGTGAACAGTTCTGTTGGGTCAAACCACCTAATATAGGATCCTTCCCTCTACACAGACAGATGCATAATTACTTCCACTGTCTCTGTGTAAGCTTACAGAGCTTACACCAGTGATGGGAAAGTTCACTTTCTACATGAACTAGTTCAAAGTTCAGTTCACAAATTTTAAAATGAACATAGTTCTTTTTTTCCATATGTTGCTGCGACCTATTATTTTTCTAAATTATTTGTTTTGCTTTTTGTTTTGATGACGCGTGCGGCAGTGTGACACTGGTGCTGGTGTTGCCAGATAGCCTGTTTTTTCTGCTACATATTATGGCCTGTTTACGGTGTGTTTTAGCCGGGTTTTCGCGTGGAAGGCTCTATAGAAATCTGGCACCCT
>JAOEHI010002578.1:0-11533 GCA_025447815.1 Percopsis transmontana
GTGTGTGTGTGTTTGTGTGTGTGTGTGTGTGTGTGTGTGTGTGTGTGTGTGTGTGTGTGTGTGTGTGTGAGTGAGTGTGTGTGTGCGTGTGCGTGTGTGTGTGTGTGTGTGTGCGTGTGTGTGTGTGCGTGAGTGTGTGTGTGCGTGTGCGTGCGTGTGTGTGTGTGTGCGTGTGTGTGCGTGCAGTCACGGGATGCGTTATTGACTTAGTATATGATATGGTGCAATGTACTTCATGCTTATGCTCTAATATCACCCTCAGAAGAGTAATGGGGTCAGATACACACACACACTCACACACACACACACATATGCGCGCACACAAACGCACACAAACGCACACACACACAGTAACGGTTCTGTGAACATATCCTCTCTGGCACTGCGCTTGTGCTTGTGGGATGTATGTGTTTTAAGTTAGTCAATCTGTCTTTCTGTCTGCCTGTCTCCATCCCAAGCAACTTAAGGCAACGGTCAAACAAACGGCACTAGCAAGGGATCTAGTAGCAGTAGTAACTACGACAGCAGTCGTAGTACTGTAGTACTTCAAGTAGCAGTGCTGTGCCAGGAGTGGGAGGTAAATAAAGGCTGCAGATGACGGCACAGAGAAAGGGAAGGGATGAGATTTACGACAGAAGGGAAAGAAGAGGTGAGAACTGGAGCGCTGGAGCGCTGGAGCTGGTTGGTACAGTCTGGGCAGGTGGAGCAGGCTACAGACGGAGGTTACGGGGCAAGGTTGTCGGCGCGGGGACGAGAGGGAATGTCCATGTGTGCATTGCTAAGATATGTCTCTGAGCCTCAGCTTCCTGTTCTAAGCCTCTGACCTCAGAGTGCCCTAGAGTGTGTGTGTGTGTGTGTGTGTGTGTGTGTGTGTGTGTGTGTGTGTGTGTGTGAGAGTGACGGAGTGACAGAGTGATTGCTCTGTTCTGGACAAGTTGTAGTCAGATGGTTATAGTATTGGCAGCAACAGCAATACTATAACATCGAACACAAATATACACAGACACATCGCACGCACACCCTGTGGCTGTCTTTTTACTGGAGGGAGTAGTTACAGTAGGACTCTGAAATGTGTGTGTGTGTGTGTGTGTGTGTGTAGGGTCAACCCTTTGCAGAAAGAAAGGGGCGATACATGACACTATGGATTTGTGAAAATGGATTTGTATCCTGTTTCCTTCTGGCAATTTTTATTGCTGTGGGTTTCTGTGTGGATGTGCGTGCAGGCATGAGTGTGGAATTGTGATGCTTAGAGTCTCTCTCTGGTCAGTTCTTTACCTCCCCCCCCCACACACACACACACACAAACAGGGAAGACACACATACACACCAATTCAAGGCCTGTGTGAGTCTGGAGCCTTGGAGCCTTGGAGCCTGGGACATCTGTAATCTGCATGCCAACACAGAGGCTCTCCCCTCTAATCAGCAGCCTGATCATGTGTCTCTGTGCAATGATCAACGAATGAACCAGACAGGCACGCACACATCTTCATCACTCGCTTGCATCAGCCACATTTCAGAACATTTGCCCGTGGCAATAATTCTCTGTATGACGATGAGCGGATGTGTTTTAAAACTCCAAAACCTCCCAAAAAACTGCCCACTGCTCCAACATACAGTACACCATACAGTAACTGGGTCCTCCACACACACCTATTTAAGCATTGTTTGCAGTCTGGGAACTCTTAATTCCAAACCGTTTATCAGCTGGTTACAGAACCATCGGCTTGTCAGTGTCCAGGTTTGGTTGCTGCCAGCAGCAATTAAGTGCCTTTGTTTGAAAATCATCTTTTTGTTCTGATTGATTGAAGGCAGTCCAATCATCTACTAGAAACTATGTTAGAAAAGATTAAAGTTGGTTACTTGCTAATGATTTGAATGGCACCTATTGACACCGCCTCTATGACAAACGACTTTAAATGGAAGGTTTCCATACTGATTTGTGTAGCGGAACATATCAGGGGGCATGGAAATTCACGATGAAGAATGGAAAACCTAAACTAGCTCTTGTCAGACATAAATAGTACATACAATGAATACTCCAATATTGCATTATCACGTTATACTATTCAGAACCAGTACTATTTGTGTCTGTATCGCTCCTCCCCTCAAACACATGTATAGGATACCCCCACACCTACACACACAAACACACAACTTAGTGTCCTGGGACCTACTCGATCTGTAGTATTTTTATGCTGTTCTGTATTATCTCTTATATGCGTTACCCCTGTCACTTTTTGACACCTTGTCACCAGTGTGGTTTGACCTACAGTACAAGTGGTCGGGGATTAAACATTCCAGTCTGCTAAACAGCTCTATAGTTGTCTGTGAGACAGCCAAGCAGTCAATGGACAGGCAATGGATAGTCACTGTAATAGCTGAAATCTCCCTAGTGTGTTCGTACAGTGGTTCAGTGATTGATGATTAAAGGTGTACTAAGTAAGATTTTTACCTCAGTCCCCCTATGTTTAAACAAAAGTTTGTGGAGTTTGATTCTGTACAGCTCATTCCAGTAATAATTGGGACAACCAATTAAGATTTAGTTTTAGTCCTTTGACAAAAACTAACACTGCAGTTTGCTGTCTCTACTCGCCAGCAAAAGTTCATCATAGACAGTTCATAATACTTCTTGCAACAAAATAACACTCATCCACTACCTATTTACATTGTTTATGTTGCATCTGTTGGGCTCTTTTTTTTGGTGACAAACTGTAAATTAGCCCCTCCCCTAAAGCCTGCGGGAAGTGGTCCAATCAGGCGGTAGATGGGTGGAGTCAGACTGTTTTTATTTGGATTTGTATCTCCCATGGTCATGGGTGTCAATCTTACGTAGTATAACTTTAAACAGTACAGATATCTTTAGAACCTAAACATTGCATTTAAATGAATCACCGCCTGGAGCAGTGGCGGTAACAAAGAGAGGATTGACGAGATGCAGGTTCAAACAAGCAGCCGCCTCAGGCCTTCTAATGCTTGTAAAAACCTGAGATGGTTTTAGCAGCTACTCCAACCAATCATCTGATAATGGTGACCTAACGATTAGCCTAATATATGATATGTGACTGTGAGAGTGTGTGTGTGTGAGTGTAAGTGTGCAGGCCTTGAATGAAAGCCGACGAGGACACATTCTTTCAGGGCAGAGGGAAGGATGAGAGGATGTAGGGAGGGATGGAAAGATAGACCAAAGAAGGGTGTTAATGTTCTCTGACCTGGGGGAATGTTTTCAGCTGTGCCCTTGAGACTGAGCGGGTGGTGTATGTGCGTGCGTATGCGTGTGTGTGTGTGTGTGTAAATAGGAGAGAGTAATCACAGAAGTGAAGGAAGCATGGATTCTTGGAACTGTGTGTGTGGCGAGTGTGTGCACACACACACAGCCAAGCGACCATCCGTCTAAAGCACCTCGAGTCACTCAGCACAGAAGATGAATGAAGCCTGACTGTCCACCAGCCACTCAACAAAGGGGAGGAGGCCAAATCCCGTTAGCTGACACTGATCCAGCCACCCCTCCTTGCTATATACCACTGTCCCAGGGCTTGGTGTTTATCACCCCCCCCCACCCCCCCCCCCCCACTGTCTGTCCATCCTGCGATGGGTGCGAAGGGGAGGGGAAGGAAAGGGGGTGATTGTTATGTGATCATTCTGCCCCACTTATATACACACACACACACACATAATCACGCATCTGTAAATTTCCACCAGACGTGCAACTACACACACACACACACACACACACACATACACACGCGCGCGCGCTCACTAGTCCAGAGTCCCGTTTCTAAGCAGACAGCTGGGGGCTGTGTGTGCAGGGTTGTAATATGAGGTCGGCCACGTAAGGCTCTCAGTCACAAAGAGTGGAGTCAGTATTAGCCTGCTACACTATCGACTACACTAGCCTAGCGCTAGCTAGGTACGCACGTAGCCTGCCCCACAGGCTACACATACCCTCTACACATACAGCGTTGGACCACTGACTGGGCTTCAGGTGCTACCGCTGACATCACGGCACAAGCACGCACGTACACGACGAAATATTCAATATAGACCGTAACGCACACACACACACAGACACACATAATACATACAAGATAGGATACAGTCAAGTAGTGTCAATATAGTTTCGAAGCAAGGCTTCCTTCTCCCTGTCGTTAAGGGGGGATACTTGTAGATGTAAGAGTTGACAGCAGCCACGGAGAGGTCGGATTCCTCTTGTTGTTGAGACCTGTTCTTATAAAGCTAGCAGCTGCAGAACCAGAAGCTGTCCTATTAGGAGTTGTTCATAATCCAAACGACATATTCAAATGACATAAATGAATGATATAACATGTTGCATACAGTATCTACTGCGTTCTGATTTCCAGTGATGTGTTTGTGATCATAAAGCACATGGGAAAAAACATATCTGAAACCTTAGATGTACTGGTATTCCCCTTTAATGTTTAAGATAAGGCATCACTCTCTTTGCGACACCCGTGGTTTTATCTAGTGAATTGTGTGTGTGTGTGTGTGTGTGTGTCTGTCACTTCTCATTAAGGGTCAGTGATAATAATTATTATAAGTTTGTTGTCAAGAGCACTTCACACGGTATGGAGGTTCCTCCTCTAACCAGCTCTGTAAAGAATCTGTGCTGAGATGGGCAGTACCCGCGGGTTACTGCATGTGTGTGTGTGTGTGTGTGTTAGTTTGGGTGTTATTGCTTTCAATAATCAGAGGTCATTCTGTAGTCCTGAAGTGAAGGCATATATATATATACCCCTTATTGCTCTCTCTCTCTCTCTCTCTCTCTCTCTCTCTCTCTCTCTCTCTCCCTCTCTCTCTCTCTCACGCACGCACACACACACACACGTGCGCACACTCTCTTTCTGTCCAGTCTGGGAGTATTTTGCCTCTTAGTTCTCATTCCCACACAAGCAGAGAGGCAGTTCAGGGTTCTCGCACCCCCCTCCTTTCCATCCTCTTCCTCGTCATCCCCTCTTCGCCCCTCTGCTCCGTCCCTTCAGTCCCTCCTCTCCTTCACACCTGCATGTCCGGCTTGCTCAGGTCCCCGTTCCCCTGGTCCCCCCCTCCTCCTCCTCCTCCTCCTCCTCCTCCTCGGTCCTCCTCGTCGTCGCTGTCCAGCTGCTCGCCCTTCCTCTTGGTGTAGCGCTCGTAGAGCACCATGAGCACGCCCATCACCCAGGCCGACACCGTGCCCGCCGAGAAGATGACGAAGCCGATGGCGATGAAGAACAGGTAGTCCCAGTAGCCCAGGCCCTGGTGGCAGTCCGCCCGTAGCTGCATGCCCACCTCCGCCAGCCGCTGGCCCGCCACCTCCGGGGGGCCCTGGCACACCGTCTGCCCCTCGTCTGGGGGAGGGGGGATAGAGGGGGAGAATAGGAGGAGGAAATGGAGAAGTGCGTGAAGGGAACAGAGGAGGGGATGGAGGGGGAGGAGTGAGGGAGAGGGGGGAGGTGGGCGAGTAAGAGATGGAGGCCGAGAGCGGGAGACAGGGGCGGAGGAGAAGAGAGTAAAAGTAGGTGAGAGGGAGGCGAGGGGGGGGGAACATTGGAGGTGGACGCGGGGGAGGAGAGACAGAGGGCAGGAGGAGGGAGAGAGGAAATTGGCAGGAGGGAAGGTGAAGGAGAAGACCAAAGAGAAAAAGTGGAGGAGGGAGGAGAAAGGCAGTTTCAAGCGAGCATTGAGGAGGAGGGAAATGTCGGAAAGGAAAGGTTAGAGGAGAAAAGAGGTTTAAGTAAGAATGGGGAAGTAATAATGCGAGGAAAGAGCGACAAAATAAAGGAACAAATGGAGGCAGGGGAGAGAGAGATAAGGAAAAGAAAATTGACAGAGACAGATTGAGGGGGAGAGAAAGCAAATAAATTATTAGCGAGAAAAGGGCGTTGATAAACAAAAAACACATCACACACACAAACAGTGGAGCGATAACCTTTGTGATAAATAGTCCCTTGAGACACCATAGATTTCCTCTGCTTAATGAAGGACCTCAGTGTCTAGGACATATTGAGATTATCATGCTTTGCACGCACACGCACGTACGCATTAGAAGGTGACCAGGCTGGATCATCCTCCCCCTCGCCCCCACAACAGGTACTTTATTACACATGAACAAATCATGGCACCATAAAGATATAAATACTTTCCTTGACAAAACATCTGGTGCTATTAATGAGCACATGGATAATCAGCAGATGAATTAAGCGGGAAAACCCCCAGAGGCACAGTAACAAGAATGAAACAGCAGTGCAGAGCGCAGTTGGGATGCTTTGCAGAAACAGTATGTGGTGTTCTGGTCACAAATCCCCCATGGTGGAGTGTTGGACTTGGGAGGGGTGGGGGTATGGTTGGACTCCTCTGCGGCCCTGGCTGTCAATCTTACTTAGTGCACCTTGATGATCCATTAATACAAAGCAGTAACTAATTAACAAAGTAATTAAATGAATTCTTTATAGACCTCTGGAGGGAAATGAACTTGTCCTCTAAGAAAGAGAAGGCAAGACACTGATTGTACTGGAGACTAGTGTCACCTGAAGTGCACAGGACACATCTCATAAAGTGCACTACTGTACATGCAAAGCAGTTGGCAGAGGTTGGGTCGGAGCACATGACGTCGCAGTGGAAGATAACCGGAAGGATTCTATAAATAGCATGATTTGTATTTACCTGAGGATATGCACATGTTTTTTTATCACTTCATCTCTCCTCTGCAGCCACAGTCTGCTAATTCCTTTTACCTATCTCCTCTGCATGCTTAATTGCACTTGCCCTTTCCAAAACAAGGAAGAAAGAGAACATTTCAAGCTGTGAACAATGAGGCAGACAGACGGACGGATAGACAGACAAACCCGCAGACCTAAAAGTACACAAAAAGGGTCAGAAAGTATGTCGGACACAGGGGATTTTTAAAGCAGTGGTCAGGAAAGCAGAGAGAATGAGAAAGAGAGGTAAACGAAAAAAAGGAATTAGGTAAAAGGTATAGAAAAAGAAACAATTTTAGTCATTGACACACACATGCACACTAAGGCTGGCTCCGGAAAGTAGAATGACGATAACAGAGCAGGGAATGAGCACAGAAGCAAAAGAGAGAGAGAGTTTTATCTGGCTGCAAGCGGCTGATGGATTAATGCAGTTAATGGTGTTAATTAAACCTCACTCATCTACCAGTAAAGCCAAAGGTCTGAACGAGGAAGTGAGCGATGGGGAAGACAGAGGCTGTGAAGGGCCTGATATGATCTATATTTCCCATAGTCCTTGCCAGAGGCTCGCTGAGCTTGCTGCTCCAGCTCAGAGGAGGAGATAGAACAAGAATAAGGTTTAGATTGGCAGTTTATAAAGCCATAGCACATTCTATACTGCTGTACGATACTTCATGCCGCCACTTATAAACATCCAGTCCAGTGACATTCCTATCAGTCAAACTACGGCCTAGCATGGATGCTTGTCTTCATTTAGCTAAATTGGTGTATTAACTGCGTAAGGTTCTCTGTCTCTAACAACTAAATGATCATATGTTTGTGTGTGCATGCGCGCGTGTGTGTTGGGCAGGTGCTTTGAAGTATTTACAGGTTAGGATTATGCCCAGTATCCAGGGAATTAGAGAAAATAAAAAGTGTGTCTGCCTCTATGTGTCTGTTAATGTCCGTGTGTGTTTGCCGTTGTGTGTGTGTGTGTGTGTGTGTGTGTGTGTGTGTGCATGTGAACTTCAGCCTTCCCTGTCTAGGCAGAAATAGCAGGCGATGCCAGGGGGAATTGTGATACTGGGTTAGCAGGGAACATTATGCAAGTCATTAGTGATTAGTGGTGAGTTTACCTGGAGCTTGTTGCTAAGATTACAGAACAATTAACCTCTAGTAGGAGATGAGATCAACCACGACTGAAGAAAAGGATGCACTCAAAACATCAGACAGGTACACAAATAGCCTGTTCCTAATTCTCCCCCGGCCTGAAGACAAGATTATTAGGAGCTGTGTGTGTGTGTTTCCAGTTTCTCGTATTACATTGTCATTCTCTTGTGTGTGTCTCTCTCTCTCTCTCTCTCTCTCTCTCTCTCTCTCTCTCTCTCTCTCAGCGATCTCTCTTATAAATAACTCCTCTCTCTCTCCCTCTATAAAAGCTCCAGCCAGATCTGAGGGGTCTTGAACCTCTCTCATCGCCATCTGTGAAGGTCTGGGTAGCTGCTCCGCTCTGATTGTTACCTTAGCAAGTGTGCCTCAGACCAGCTATGTGTGTCTATCTGTGTGTATATGTGATGTGTAAGGCACATCGATGCATTGCAATGCATTGTGGTTGAGCTACATTACTCATGTAATACAATGGCAATGTTCTTGGATGGAAGTGATGTGGAAAAATGGAGTGGACTGTACTGTACCATCCCTAAATCCCTAAAAACAGTTTTTTCTTATTTCTTCTGGATCTTCCTCTCTCTCCGTGGACCGTCTCAGATGGTTTTTAACAAGCAAAACTGACGATGAAGTCAGTAAATCACTTTAAATAGCCAAAAACCAATTACGTTCTTTCCAGATAGTGACACCTCTTGTAACAAGTACATCAAAACATTTATTAAAAATGTAGCATATACAAATAAATTAATACAGTAGATGATCGATGAAAGCAAAGGTAAGCTCTGCTGTTTTTTTGTCATAAACGTTCATTCACATAAATATTTGCGGTGGTTTCATGGCATGGCCAAAATGTAATCAAATCTAAACAGGGATTAAGTAATTTTCTATTGTGCACGCCACTTTACAATCAATCAAATTTAAATAAACAAGTTTAAAAGTATAAATAAACTTTATACTGCATTTCAGTGATACAATGGTTGAGGGGATGGATGGACTCAAATTAAACTTGATTGTCTGTTTCTCTTACTGAAAACATATGTATTACTATTCTTACCATGGTTCTGGTTAAATAACTCACAGTGTGTTCAGCTTGTTATGTTTGTTGGAAGCTGAGAGGGCACCTTTGAAAAAGGCTGAGATCCAGAAGGCAAACACCCTTAGGTAATAAAGAAGTAGTATTGTGTATTCACAGCAGACATGAACAAAAGGAATGACAAATGGGGGTGACTGTGGCAGAGAGCAGGATGATTCACGTTCATTCAGTTTGTATTTCTTTGTCTCTCTACTCTGTCACTCAAGGTCTTTATTTTCTCATGCTGGGAAACCACATCCACCTGTCTGGTAGAATGCCCTTGACACTGTTTGTCCCTCATTTTCTTTGACTTGGTGTCTTTTTATAGTAAATGATATATGTCATATATGCTTTGGAAGCTTTATTTAAGGTGAAATTGAACTTTTGTTAAACCATTGACTCTGTACAGTAGCTCTCTTACCTCAAGAATCTCCTGAGGTAGTGCTGGAGGTGCTGGACCGTAAATAGTTGTATTTGCACCCCCTTTACTCCCATTGTTTCTGTTTTGTGTCTGCAAAGCTCATCACAATTATATACTGGTAATATTGATTCTCAAGGTACTCCGGTTTGTTGTTGTGGAATATAATTTGAGGTATATTTTAAGTTTTGATCCAAATGTAAATGTGTCTTAAACACTACGCTAAATTTAATTTTGCCGACTGGGATAACTTGAGAATACATAATACCAGCCGAGAAGGCGACTGGCATCTCAAGTATGTTTTTGAGACTCAATGGTAGTGAATAGCTGATTAAAACACAGATCCACCACTGGTCCACGAATTATGTAATGTTTTTTGCTGAACGCCAACGCAAGGACTTAAGGTAAGGAAGTAACAAAGTATATTTCCGCTTGACTGTAAGCCTGCTTTAATTAAAGTCCATAATATTCAGTGTGTTTATGTGTTTTTGGTGTGAGTGGCCTTTGTGAGATTTAAACCCTTATACTGAGTTGGATCAGGTTAATTATTCTCTTATTGAGCTCAAACGAATCAATCTTTATTGACCATTTTCCTTCCTCTCATTGTTTCTTATCCATTCTGCCTACAGTCAAACCAAACCTATTTATCATTGTGTGAGACATGCATGTTTGAGAAGGAACCTAGCCACTAAACAGAGGTTAGAAATTGTAAGTGTGTGTGTGTGTGTGTGTGTCGTTTAGAGAACGCTTTTGTGTTCCCACAGAATAGTTTAAATGTGACATGACAAAACAAGTTGTTTTTTCACTTGCCTCCTGCACTGCAGTTGCCCTATTGTTTAGCTCTCTGGTGGGAATAGCTTGTAAACCCAGCAGTATGTTCTACAGGAAAGGTAAAGCAAGGGCTTGGTAAAGGGGGGCAGGATAGTCTAGTGGTCTAGGTGTTGGACTCCCAGCCAGAAGGTCGTGGCTTCGAGCTCCAGAGTTGGCCTACCTGTAAGCATCCTTGAGCAAGATGCCTAACCCCTATCTGCTCCATGTAATAGCACCATGTTATTGAGAGTCGCTTTGGATAAAAGCATCTGATAAACCTAGTTGTAAAGGGCATTCTCCCCTCACATTATTATGAGACCCTGGTCCAAGCAGGTCATTATCTTTTTACTTACTGTCATGAAGGAAGACTAGTAGTGACTCATTTGTGTCCCTGTATACTCCTGCCACACAAGAACAACAACAACATGACTGGTATTGCAGAGTACGGACCCTGGTGTCGAAGCCTCCGTCTGTTTTCTATTTCGTCGTGTGTGTTGACAATGAGAACGGTGTTGTCAGTGTGACACTATGCGGGCCACGTGGGGAAGTATGCCACCTTCAAACGACCCTGCCCACAGCCCCGGGGCTTGTGGGCACGGTGCAGTCCAGAGCCAACACTAGTACAGAAATAGCACCGGAAGTAAATGCACGCAACAGTCCGTGGCCAAGGAAAGTAGAGGAACACACAAACACAGAGATGAATACACAGGCAGAAATAGACAAAGACAGACAATAATAGCAAGGCACCCCCGAGACACACTCACACACACACACACATACACACACACACACACACACACACACACACATAAGAATACAGAAGTTCCAAAGAACTTGAATTTGTTGCAATTAGAGGGGAATTTGCGTGTGCGCTTAAGAGTCTACAAAGTACATTGTACAGTATGTGTGTATAATTAGGTCATTTCGCTTTTATGCAAAGCAACTCACAATCACAAGTTTTAGGGAGCAGGTAGGGGTTAGACATCTTGCTCAAGCGTGCTTACAGGTAGGCCGGGCTTGCTGCGGATTGAACCCAAAAGCTTTCGGATGGGAGTCAGCCCCCCCTATAACCACTAGACTACCCTGCCCTGCGTATATCTCCAGGGTGGTGTGTAAGCTCTCTGTGACAGCAGCCTGCTACGCCAGGGCTGCCCCACACTGGTCCTGGTGTACAAACAAACAGCTGGATATTTCCCAGGCTTCATTCCAGCGCACACACTGACACAGCAAGCAGACTCAGCGCCCAGTCAGCCCCATCCTGGAAACAGGAGAGAGAGATGCTCCAGAGAAATAACAACCGCTGACACCTTTATGGACCGGGTCTCTCTCTCTCTCTCTCTCTCTCTCTCTCTCTCTCTCTCTCTCTCTCTCTCTCTCACTCACTCTCTCTCTCTCTCT
>JAOEHI010002579.1:0-11532 GCA_025447815.1 Percopsis transmontana
AAGGTCCCCCTGCTCAAGCCAGCGCATGTCCAGGCCTGTCTGAAGTTTGCCAATGACCATCTGGATGATCCAGAGGACGAATGGGAGAAGGTCATGTGGTCTGATGAGACAAAAATAGAGCTTTTTGGTCTAAACTCCACTTGCCGTGTTTGGAGGAAGAAGGAGGATGAGTACAACCCCAAGAACACCATCCCAACCGTGAAGCATGAGGTGGAAACATCATTCTTTGGGATGCTTTTCTGCAAAGGGGACAGGACGACTACACTGTATTGAGGGGAGGATGGATGGGCCATGTAAGACCATGATTTTTTTTTTTTTTTATTATTACATAATTTAATGAGGATCCCCCCCTACCCTGAGCCCCAGACAACAGACCCGTTTGTCCCCCTCTGTCGGCGGGCGTGAATGTAGGTAGCTGCATATGCAGCATGCGGACGCAGCACCCTGTCCATCAGCTGCTGGAAAGTGGCGGGGACCCAAACAGCCAAAAAGGAATCGTGTTGAAGTTGAACGTTTTCTCCTTGGACTCTAGAGACATGGGAATCTGACAGTATCTCTTGGTTAAATCCAGTGTAGTGAAAAACTGAGCCATGCCAAGCCGGTCCAGAAGCACGTCGACCCGGGGCATTGGAAACTCATCAAACTGTGACACCTGATTCACCCGTCTGTAGTAAATACAGAAAAAACAGCAGCAGAACGCTGCAGTAGCTCCGCTACATATGCCCGTTGTGTCGGCAAGAGATGGTTACTGGAGTGAGGTTCGATTTTGGAACAGCAGGCCCCAACTCATCTCTTTCACCTTGTGTTTTCCTCCGGCTCACACATACTCTCACTCCCTGAACACGCATCGTTACAGGCAGCTTGAAAATAAAATGTGCCTAAACAGAAGCAACACAAAAGAGTTTGCCTGCAGAAAAGCATGCCAATTTTAAATCTAAACCTTCTTTAATCATAAACTTTATTATCATTTCACTAGTCATTAGCACTAGGTGTCACGATCTATGCCTCCCTTCTCCGCAACGCACCTGTGGAGGATTAGCCCCACAGGTGCACCCCCTTTAGTTTAATTTCATGGACTATTTAGTTTCCCCAACAGCACTCGGTGTTGGTCATTGTTTGGTTTTTATACCCTGTACGTTTGTGTTCTTTTTTCAATTAAACTACGCTTTACGCATACACCGTGTCTTGGCTGTCCGTGTTTTTCCCTCTGGCTCGCGCTTACTCTCGCTACCCCACACGAACCGTGACACTAGGACTTGCGGGAGGCTGCTGCTGCACCTAGTCCTCGTTTTTGCCCCATTGTGGATGATACTCCTTAAGATAATCTATGTGTCTGAATTATTGAGTAAATTTTGAGCAACAATTAACAAAAGGGTGAAACTTAAAATTTATTTTCTAATGGTATAATTCTCTCTCGCCATTTTTTCAGTGTATTCTGTTAAAACATCGAAGCCAGTGAGTGTCAGAGTCATTTAGGGGAAGGCATTGTATCCTTCCGGGTATGTATCCTTCTTGGAGTGTAAACGTAATCGAGAATCGCCTCTTGAAGCTGCCGAAGCTGATGTGTTGTTGGTATCTTGCCAGATCTTTCTTTGTATCTGCACTGTTGATATCGCTAGCCACAATGAAAGCAGGTGTAGAGTCTCCTGCCGGTCAAACCCTGTACAGCTTGGCATGAGATGGAATGTACACTGCTGTTAGAGTGACCAGTGTAAATTCCCTAGGAAGGTAGAAAGGTCAGCATTTGATCATGAGGTACTCTAGAACTGAAAAACATTTAACACCACAAATTGCGTGTTGCAAACGGCGTGTTTAAAATGCGGGTACTTGGGTTGGTATTAAACCAACCCAAGTTCTCCCATGTAACCCTCCTATTCCGAGTCATTCACTGGCTCCCACTCACGGCCCAGATCGGATTCAAGACTCTGGTGTTGGCCTACAAGGAAGTAAAGAGAACTGCTTCGCTCTATCTCCTAGCAATGGTCAGGTTCCAGGCCCCAACCAGAGCGCTTCGATCTACTACCTCAACTGGTCGGCTGGCACCTCCATCGCCATGAGGGCACAAGAGTCGCTCAGCCCAGTCTCGACTGTGTCTGTCCTGGTGCCACAATGGTGGAATGACCTTTCTGCAGCAGAGTCATTACCCAAGAGACTTAAGACTCACATTTTTAGAATCCACCTCATAACACTCCAACTAACTGAAGTTCTCTATGATGATCCTTTATCTTCTGTAACATGCCCTTTATTTGTAAATTATTCTCTTTCCTGCTTTATGTTAGATTAGCTCTTAAAAAATCAAGCACTCTGCTGGTATTTATATTTCACACATTAAACCAGGATAGTCTAGTGGGGGCAGGATAATCTAATGGTCTAGGTGTCTAGGACTCCCAGCCAGAAGGTCATGGGTTCGAGACCCAGAGTTGGCCTACCTGTAAGCATCCTTGAGCAAGATGCCTAACCCCTATCTGCTCCATGTAATAGCAGCATGTAATTGTAAGTCTCTTTGGATAAAAGCGTCTGCTAAATGACCTCATTGTAAATTGTAAACCAAACATAAGGGGGGTGAAATATAGATGGAGAAATAGCCGGTCAGGCTCCATGTTTATTATGTTGCCGTAGTAACCAAGATAAAACATTAGACTAGCTAACTGTGAGAGTTCAGGGCAGGGAGTTCTGGGCAGTTTTCCTTGTGAGATGAGTACAGGTGCAGAGGGAGAAGGAGACATGAGGAAACAGAACAGCAGTTTACATGCTCAAAGCGTCGTTTTAGTAATAAACAAACAAGTTTTTCCAAAACATCAACTAGCATTGCTGCATGCAAATGAAAAAACAACAATTCCCCTCATCCACTCTCCCGCCTATATAGCCACTGGGAGAGGGTTGACGAGGGGATTGAACACAGGTGTGCAGCAGCTGTGGCCCATTGGTTGTGTGAACGGCCGACGGCCAGTGGTTTATATCTTGTGAAGCTTTCATATTGACCTGTGAGAGGTCCCACCACAGTTAAAATCCAAAGGTTTTTGTGTGTCTCACACAGTGTAAATCTATTATTTGGTTTGGAGGTTAATTGGTTCATTCATTTCTTCATTCATCTATTAAATAATTCATTCATTATTTGATTCATTTGTTCAGTTTCTTGACCACAGTGAATGATTGAGTCATTAATTGTATTATTCTGTCTCACCTTGCAGCAGCATGTGGACATTGTCAATGTCCAGAGGGAGGGACCCTCTCTCTTCCTGCCCCCAGACTCTGAAACTCTCTGACGCCATGACTTTTCTACCAATCACAGCATCACAACGCTCTTGAGGGAGAGAGAGAAGGCATCTACCCGGGTCCTACATAGGCTCCTATACTGAAAAACAAAACACTATTATGGAACACCTTCTGTTTAAACACATTAATCACAAACATGACAGACAGCTCTGGAAAACTGACAGTTTTCTCGAGTGAGAGAGTGAGTCAGTCAATAAAATTAAGGAGCAGTTTGCTTTATCTCACTTGGATTGCAGTTTGAAAGATTATGTGACCTATCCTAACACTTTAAAAACACAACAATTTGAAACATTTTTGTAACAATATTAGAATCAATATTATGTATCTTTAAATTATTGTTCAGAGGTGCTTAACCTCCTTATTTTTATAACCTGCATGTGCTTGTTTTGGTAAGAAGTCAGGCATGGTTGGGTTATGATTATCAATACACATATTAGTAGTATATAAACCTCATTATTCAGACAGATTAACAAAAGACAATGATAGCATACACCTCATATGTGGGGTCTCAAAATCTGATCAACACTGTACAACTGCAAACTTACATGGTCACAAAGTGTCCATTCAACCTTTTGTTTAGTAAAAGTTTTATTGCTGTTTCAATCAGGTTGTGTTGAACCTGTCATTCAAACACACACTGCTGGTGTGGCAATAGAGGCAGCAGTGTTCTGGTGCATTTTAATAACAACACACCGGTACAGACTTAAATTTGACTGAAGCCTTGTGGTTCTCTGTAGATCTATAGTGTGTACCAACACACAGGATGCGTGAATAAGGAGCCAAGTTGGCACCCATGCAGGAAAGTGGGTTGGCATTATGCATGCTGCTCTGCCCTGCTGCTAATTGGCAAGACATTGATCCACTTGATTTATGGTATGCAGTCTAAATGTTGCTTTACAAGCCCAGGAACATAAATGAACATGTCAAGATAAGACCTCAAACCCCAGAGAAGAAATCCTGCTGACAATAAATATTAAGCCTTTACTATCTCTGACTTTTTGAAAGCCATTACAGCGATTATTAAAAAGGTGTAACAGGTTACTATCCTATTAGGTGTGTTCCTGACAGCTCATTACTGTTGGAAGATTTTCCAGTAATTGGAACATGCTTTAAAGGAATACGACTCCTAAGTAACTATCACAAAGGTCGAGTTAATTATACACTCCTCTCTCTCAACTTCGGGAATGTCACATAGTGGCTGTTTGTCAAGTTGTTTGGCCAAAAATAGACCACTAGACTAGAGGTCGTATCTACTTCAAGGTCAGTTTAGAGCGCCATGTGGGCATGGAGCAACAGTATAATTAAAATACATACGTTTCAAACTCACTTGTTGGGAAAGTACACAAAAACTAAACCACAGCAGATAAGAGACGCACAGGTTACAGGTAATTAAAGACTAGGCTCTATAATAATTCAGGTTAACGCAATAACTTGACATGGCGATGACATTCATGCTCCATGGTGCAACTGGTTCACAAACCTTAACTAACTATCGATAAACTAACGATATGTTTACATATTATACTTACATGCAACAGAAGTGGACAGCGGTGTTTTGGAGAAGTTTGACCCAATAAATGATCTCCGATCGATTAACGCTGTCCAGTCTGAGTCTATCAGGTATCGAATCGTGGTTGGTGGGGGATCAGAACTGGATTTCAGCTTCACCCCTCTCGAGGTCCATAGTCTACCTCCCAGAGAATCAGGTCAGTCTGACACCGAACACGAACAAGTCATACCGGGGACAGCAGACTCACTGGGAGACCTAAATATAGCAGCCAGTGTGCTTTCACCACAGACCACCACCCTAGTCCTGAATTGCGTTCGATTGAGCCGGTGAGGTGTGTAACATCGAATTCTGAAAAACGCATTTACAAATAATGTTTTCAGCCCCTAATGAGAATGTAGCATACACACAGTGGCTTGCAAAAGCGTTCACTAATTTTACGGGATAACAATTAATACATTAATATGTTTCTATATATAATGTTATATTTCGAACATGTTGTATTTGTGGGGGTGGGCGTGGTTTAGCCCTGTTTTGTAGCTATGTGGTAAAGGGATGCCGGGAGGGATTTGAGAATTAGGGGACAGGTGTGTTGGCAATCATCACGTGTCTCTACGGTAAACGAGGAGAGACCAGACACGGAAAGGACACAGACGGCCCGGCGCAGCGGACATACAGAGAGCGACCACGCGGGATTTTTAGGGAATTAATACATGCAGTATTGCATATTGAATGATTGTTGCATAACGTGGTTTATTGTCGGTGAATAAACGAATGATTGACACAGTCGACGTTATACCTGATCCGTAGCTTGTTGTCATTACGCTACAGTAGCCTATTCAACTAGAAAATTACTGCTTAGTTATGTGAATTCCTTGTGAATTCCACTGCAATGAATGTGGGAAAAGCAGAAGCTGGCTGCATTGGCATTATAGGCTACTATAACTATGTGGTCTTGACTACCTGTCTCTCTGTCTCCTGACTCCATCCTGCTCTCTCTCCTTCTCCCACTCTCCCTTTTTGTGCTGTCAACCAAGGCAAATGTAACAAACATAGAATGTATAATATAATCAATCAATTTGATTTAAAGTTCAGAATCACCATGTAGTAATAACACACCAACTAGTTCACGTTATCTTAATTTGAAGTTACAGGTCACCAATAGTGTTGTCACGATACTAAAATTTAGATTTCTGTACCTATACCAAGTAAAGTATCACGATACTAAACGATACTAATATTTAATTTAAAGGGGTAAAATAGTTTGACATTGTAATAATTACAATAATTACTGATATACATCATTACTAATATAATATTACTAATATTAATTTTAGTTAAACCTAAATAATTACATGTAGTTCTGTCAAATGTAATTGTTTAATTCGTTTAATTACTATTTGCAATGGGATTTGTTTCACAAAACACACCTGCTGTCACTCTTAACACTCTTTATAGAAGGTTGGGTTAACTTAAATGTTTAGAAAGGTTGCTTGTGTTGCCTCCTTTTGCTAAACACGGTTTAAAAGCAAGACTTGCACAACGGTGCTGTAATGTTTTCGGGCTCGCACTTTTTCATTGGCCTTATATATACACTAGTACTGCCATAGAATACTACGGGAACCTTCTCTGTCCACAAGTTTCGGCTGACTCGCAGCAGCGAGTTCTCTTCCTACGGTAGCCATTGCCCCTCGTCTGCTAATGCCCCTCAGCTCACAAAAATATCTTCCACGCTATTATGTAAAAAAGGAACTTTATTTGAAAACATTACAGAGAAGAAAAAAAAGTGTTTTATTTTTCCATTTGTCAAAATCATTTTATTTACTATAATACACAGCAAATGGTGTTAGTTGTAGTAGTGAGACGTTGGTTTGTACACCAGACAAATTGAGGACAGTTGCTTTCTAGAAACTACAAAATCATAATAAACAAGCTTAATCATTATCTAGCAGCTGCTGCCCCACCCACCCAAATCCTCCCCTATCCTAAATCAAACCAACTCACAACTCAACAGTTCCATTAGGAATCCAGCAGCTGAGTTTCATTCCAACTGTGTGCCTCCTTCATCCCTTTAAATAAACTAGAATCATTTCAAAATAACATACTTCCCTGTTCGGCCACAAGACTGTAGAAACAGAGTAGTCCAAAATGTACCTGTCTGCTCCTTTACTAGTATCATGTGTCCACTTTAACCGGCATGCATGTAGTTAAGGAAACATCTAGAACAGGTCACTGGCTGCGTTTAGGAGAATCAACACCTTTCTCCTTTTGTTCTTAATCTAGAATACATCAGTGTGGTATTTAGGAGTAAAAACCTAGATTGAATAGTGTCTAGTTGATGTTTGAAACGGGGAGCAGTTTGACAGACACACAGTTCTCCATCACTTAGAGGATTAAGGTTTCTGTGTGCTCTGTATCCAAATCATCAAACTACCACTGGAGCTGTCAATCAGACAATGACGCCAAGATTTACCTGTCTGCTGGCCAGCTAGAATAGGAAGATATTCTTTTTCCTAGAATGCTTTGTGCTATCCTGGTCATTCATACAATACGCACTGCTGTATGCATACATCTCATATCCAATCAGTTGGTATTTTTATTAAAAGTTACTAGTCATCAAAAGTTTCACAAAAATTTAGCTTAATCCATAGCTTTTTAGCTTTTCCATCGGTTAAGACATTCTGAAAACAAGGTTAGACTAGTGTAAGCTCGACAAAGAACCTCCTTTAATCATAAACATTTTATTCACTAACATTCAAATCCATAACATCAACGTAGAATCAACTGTTTGCAGGAGGACAGTGTGTTATTCTTGACTCCGCCCACCCAAGCCATCATCAGAACCAGTACCTGTGGCATTACCTAAATGTTCACTGCTGATAAATGTATATTTCTATTTTTTATATATAATCTTATATATACTTATTTCCTCTATGTAGGGAACCTATTTGAGATAACCAAAATATGCGTTGACATTTTTGCCTAAAAAAATAAATAAAAAGAAACAGAAACACCCTTCTCTGGCATCTCAATGACAACAGGTGATACAAATCGAAATAGGAGAGAATCACCTTTTAAAGTCTTTTTTATTTTTTTTAATACTCATTAAGAGTTCATAATGTTTCACTAAGTGGTAAAAAATTAGACATGCAAATTTAGTTCTGAGAGAAAACAAAGATTGAACAATTGTTCAGGCCACAGGAACTCTAGCTGAAGACCCAGAATGCATTGTATCATAGAGGGCCCATTACAGATGTGCCTTAGTGTGTCAGTCATTGCATTAGAAGATGGTTAGCTGAGAGACACACACATGTCTGACGGCCAGAAATATCAGTCTTGCGTTGCTAGGTGCTTAGCTCAAACCCGTCTTTCTACTCTTCTTCTTTCATCCCTCTTTTCTCTCCACCACAGTGACAGGGAGAGACTTCTCCAGAAGGAGACAGACCACAGATCAATAGACACACACAGCCACAGCCACACACACACACACACAAAGTCCATCGCCAAATTATTATTTTTTTAAACAGAACAGGAATAACCATTAAAAAAAAAGTAGTGGCAAGTACGACCTCTAAAATTGTGCATGTGCTCTCCTTTAAAAAGGTTATATTTCACAGGTTCATCATCTCCTTTTTTGTAAATTGATTTGGCGTTTTTCATGAATGGGAAATCTGTTTCCCTCTCCTCAGGTCACCCAATGGTCACAGTCATCTGATAAAGATGTGCTCTGCACTAGTATGGTATACAGTACAATACACTGAAGTATTGATCCTAGCCCGGCAGTCAACGGGTTGTCCAGCTAGCCTATGAGACAGTTTAGTAGTCAGTAATGATGTCAGTCAACTTGTCAGAGTCAATGAGTGCGTTTGATTTGGACACAGGAACAGGACACTAAAGCAAGTTTTTAACACCTGTACTTTAAACGCACATGCTTCTTGTTCTGAAACTACACAGAGTCTGTGTGTCAGGCAGACGACCTGTTAATGGTTCAGGTATTTAGTCAGCTTGTTATTTGTCTAACAAATGAAGAATTCATTCAGTTAGTGCAGTGGTTCTCACACTGTGGATCAGGTGATATGCTTCTGCAGCCCACAAACAAAATAAATATATATATCAGAATTTCAAAAATTAGAGAAAATGATATTGAATCTAGTTTTGTTATCTTTAATAAAATGTGCATACATTTTAATTGTGTTCATATATTTATATTTGATGCTTTATGTTATGCAATGAAATGAATTATGTTCTTGTGACCGCCCCAAACTAACTGACTGGTTTGGTTTGTTCTGGTTGGCCTTGCTATGGTCTGTCAGTCAGTCAGGTCGGTAGAGGAGCAAACCACATCAGTTTCTATCTTCCATAAGGTGACTTTCAGTCAGAAGGACTCCCATCTCTCCCAGATCTGCTCTGGTTGGAGAATAGGTCTCAGGTCAGTCCAGGGACTGGAGCCGCTGGTTTATGGTGGAGCAGAGGGTTGGGCACCATGTACTATGCCATGAGAAAGAGAGAAATGTTTATTTTAATTGTCACAGCTGAGGGGGGGGGGGGGGGGCACATGAATGGCCAGATGAATCCATCCCAGAGGAACTATCCCAATCCCAACAGTTGCTCTGCGTACATATGAAGAAAAAGTTAGTCTCCAATAAAGTCGCTTATATAAATAAACTTGACTTCAAAAGAAAATGCCCAACCGTAATTCTCTTATCCAGGATTAGTTGTGCTGAGTGATTTATCTCTGAGCGATTAGTCGCCCCTGAAACTGACTGCATTGGCTGAGGATTTTAGACTAATTCTCTGCTTCAGATGGGTGGGGGGTTAGTGGCTCCAGAGAAAGATTATCCCCAATCCAAAACTCCCCAGGTTCAACCCCGCAACCACGCAATGTGTCCTTGAGTAAGACACAGGCTCATTGTAAATAGGAAGCTCCATAGTAAGTGGGAACATCCACTTCCGCTCAGCCAACGAGATAAAAAAAAAAAAAGTATAAATCAGATCCACGACTGGTTCCTAATTGGCTGGTGGATATTTCCCAGCATGCATCTGTGTGTCTCCTATAAGAGGGGGTCTGCAGGGAGCGTGTGTTGGATCTGCTGCGGTTGAAGAGGAGGGGGCAGTTGGAGGGGGAGCAGGGCCTCCACCATGTTGTGGCAATGAGGGGGGGGGGTGCCCTCACTGCCTGAGCTGTCAGCTGCATCTCCGCCATAGAAGAAGTACTGGCAGTGCAGGATGAAGGACTCAATGACGGCCTGGTTCAGTTTGGTGGTCGACAGGGCCTCTCTGTTCTCAAAGTCAGGACGCATCAGAGTGGGCCAGAAGCAGATGGACAGGTTGTCTGCAGTCATCAGGGTGGTCTTACTCTGCTGAGACACCCTGACAGACCCCAAAATACACACAGTATCAATTACTTAATATACTTCTACTGCATGTGCTCATCATGACCAATTATTTTATGTAATTCTACTTACTGTGTAGTGTTCCATTGGACTGTGTGTGCCTTACCTGTTCAAGTGTGTGATGATGTATTTAAACACCAGGTAATTGACAGTAGGGAATTTGTTCACAATCTCTCTCAACACCTGCAGCCTCTCAATGTAGTCTACGATTTCTACACACACACACACACACACACACACACACACACATTATACACATTGGCTCTCTCCCCTGGGAAATAAATATATTATAAATATAAATATTATATAAATTATCAGGATATTAAATATTATACAATTAGGTCATTTAGCAGACACTTTTAAACAGGAGGGAGGGAGTATAGTTATAAGTATCAATGAGCATATAAGGGTTAGATATCGTTTCTAAGGATGTTTACAGGTAGACTGGGCATGTCGGGGATCAAACCAACAACCTTTTTGGCTTAGAGTCAAAACCTGAACCAATACCCTATCCTAATGACTTCAAGAATCCATTGGTTCATTGTCTGACTGAAGTCAGTCAGAAGTATTGACAATATATAAAGTATAAAGGTGTATTATGGTCGTCAGGACTTGCATACAGTGGCAAGAAAAAGTATGTGAACCATTTTCTGCATCAACTCCATGCCTGTATAATGTTTTGCATATTGTAGATTCATGAGCAGAGCTGTTCAAGCATTTAAGTCTGTAGCCGTTACTCTAGGATTCTTTTTGACCCCATTGACCCCATTTGACTGCATTGTGCTTTTGGAGTCATCTTGGCTGGGCGCCAACATACAGGGAGTAGCCACAGTACAGAATCTTCTCCATTTATAGACAATTTATCTAACTGTTGACTGATGAACATGTAAACTCTTTAAATTATTACATTTAAAAAAAAAAAAAAAAAGAATAAGAATTGCAATCTTCATGCAAATCAACAATTCTTGAACAATTCACATCAGCAGATGTTTCTTGTGAATAGCAAACTCAAAATGTGTTTTTTATAAGTCAAAGTAGCTCTAAACCACACCTCTAATCTTGTTTCATTCATTGGACTTCAGGTTTGCTAACTAACTCCTGTTTTATTAGCTAAAATAGATTGTGTTTGTTCATTATTGTAACTTATATGAAGATCAGACCATATTTTATGACCATATATATGATAATTACAAAGGGTTCACTTACTTTTTCTTGCCACTGTATGTGCGTACACACACACATATACCAGGTTTACCTGTGTATGTGTATATATACACACACACACACGTGGTCTTGACTACCTGTCTCTTTCTGTGTGTGTGTGTATATATACATACATACATACACACACACACA
>JAOEHI010002580.1:0-11532 GCA_025447815.1 Percopsis transmontana
TACATACATACATACATATATGCCACACTTTGCTTTCATCAAAGAATCCTCAATTTGCAGCAATTACAGCTATGCAGACCTTTGGCATTCTAGCTGTCAATTTGTTGAGGTAATCTTTCACCCCAAGCTTCCTGAAGTACTTCCAATAAATTGGATTATCGTGAGATCGTGGGATCTGGAGATGTGGGGACTGCATTGGCCAATCCATTACAGATAGAATATCAGCTGGTTGCTTTTTTCCCCCAAGTAGTAGCTGACACAACGTGTCATTGGAACACAGGAGTGATGGTTGCTGAAAATGTGCCTCTGTACGCCTATGTAGATATTCCATTAAAAAACAGTGTATTTCCAGCTACAATAGTAATTTACAACATCAACAATGTCTACACTGTATTTCTTATCAATTTGACGTTATGGGCAAAATGGGCAAAAAATGAGCTTTTCCTTCAAGAACAAGGACATTTCTAAATGACCCCAAACTTTTGAACGGTGGTAGTGTGTGTGTGTGTGTATATAGTGACCAAAAAATCTTACTGTTTGCAGTGTACACCAAAGTCTTCAATCTTGTTCAAGGGGATTGTCTGATATTCTGAGGGTCCTTCATCTGGAGGTTTGTAACCCTAAACAAAAAAATTACAATAGAACAATTACAATAATCTAGCCATAGATTATTTTAAAAGTAACTCAGATGAATTATTACAAACCATGAAAAGTAATAATAGTAACAGTTTGCGAGGGAAAATTCTGAAACCTGTGTTTTATAATGGCCGAAATAGAAAACACTATAATGCAAAAGTCATTAACAGAATCAACAAGAAAAAAAAATAATCCAGTATTAGTATTAGTATACACCATTAACTGGTCTTTGAAAGGTAGCGATGTAATAACAACATAATACTCTACGCACCTTTGGGTAGGTTCTAAAGGCGCCAAGGTTGACCTTCCCTGCAGATATGGTCCGGGTGGGGTCGATCTATAGGGAGAAACATACAGTAGAACAGGAAAAAGGTGACAGGGGTCATTAGTCTCCAGAGACCTGGCCACAAAAAGGTGCATAACCCACCTACCCCCCTCTTTTTAAGGCTGCCAGTATGCTGAATATACACACTCAATTATAGGATGCCCGTGGCATTTAAGCCCTGCAAAGTCAATGAAGTGTAAACAGCATATACGGTTACAAAAGAAAAAAAATGGGGGTGATTTTGTGGAAGCCTAAACAATACGTCAACAATATCTTTAGAGGATGACAAAACAAGCTTTACACCCCTTACTGGCGCATACAGCTGTATGCTCAAACTACTTGTGTTAAATGCACCACTAAAAACAAACCTAATTGCGTGCGGATAGACCTGTGAAGTCTAATGTAATTTTTGGGGTGCCCCTGCCTAGATAGGGACTTCTGGGTCCAACTCTTTCCCTATGAGAAAAATTAATGCAGTTTTCAATATTCGCCCCTACCACGGTCTGTGATTAACTCATGTGTTGCAAACACGTTTTGTCAAAGGCACAGATTCCCACTGGATAAGACTGGTGTTTGTCAATTACGAGACCGTTATGTAGTCAAAGTAAGCATTTTGCTACATGCAAGCAAGCTATTACTCCAGCACATATAAAACACGTCACTCAAATAAGTCAGCGGCGAATTTAAAGCCCCTGTAATGTTAACATCACAACTTACGTAAGAGCGCAGCTATGTCTGTCTCTATTAGTTTACAGCTTTGACATTCTTTTTCAAGAATAACCAAAAGAGTTTGGCATGGGGTGACATGCATAACGTGAAATGTATGTCAAAAGCTCAATTTATTTGCATATACATAAACGTGAGCACTGGCGTAACCCACAACTAAACAATAAGAAAAATGCCATTCTGTGCTCCTATTAACTTTTTGAATTTAGACGGCGCTGCCAATGCAAGCAGTAACGACACAACTTTGCAGGTCTATTAGAAAACTGGACAAATCCTTTGGTCGAAATTCAAGATTCTTACCACCACGGCAACAAAAGGTTCCTGAAACTGTTGGTTGAGCATCTGAGTGCTGACATCTATCCCTGAGAGCCAGCACCCATAACCTGGGTGACTGTGGTACCAGCCAATAGCATTCTCTAGCCGGCCAACCTAATGGATCACATGGGTTTACAGATTAGCACCAGGGTAATAGATTGGCTATCAAAATGCTGAATAAATCAAATCTTGGCAATAACTTAATTATAAATCCTTCATGGCTACTTAGCAACAACACTATTCGCTAAGATATATGTAGGAAGATGTTCCTAGTCTAACCTGTTTGGCATTTTCAATGTAGGCAGCCATGTATTCATACGCTGCAGCCTGAGCATTGACTCTGGTCTCTGTGCCTTCCACAGGCAATGCAAAGCTGTCCATAATAATCATGGTTTCACCGTCCACCTTTCCCAGCATGAGGCCCATCACCTCCAGGTTGCCTCCAGACCTGGCGTGCATCACCATCTTCAACAGCGCCAAGGCTGACACCTTGCAGTACTTGAAATAGTGGTGACTGGATCAAATGGTACGGGTTAGAAGTAATTATTTATGATGGTTGGGGATTGTTATTATTATTATTATGGGATTATCATTAGGTATTGCATTATCTAATACACCCATAATAATAATAATAATAGATCTTCTATTTTTTTCAGTTTTTCCTTGCAGTAAAAAAAGAAACAGTCAACCAATCAAAATCGCCAAAATTTTACCTAAAGAAAATTGACGACAGTTTCTTAAGTTTTGTTGATTCTTCTCCTTATATTACAGTGTAACGTTACCAAGCGTAAGTAAACGTAAAAGCCATTCGACGTACAAACATGTAAGTACCGAAATCAATAAATCCTATCCTAATTCTATTGACTACAAGACTCGCTGGCTAGCTACATTTCTAGCATTATATTGAGTGTTCACAAACTACCCTTAACACAAAATGCCAACACGCAAGCCCAAAAATAATTCCATTATACTTACTCCTTTGTCCATGGCTTTGCAGCGAGGATTTCTTGTTGTTGTTTCTTGTCATATTTATAAATTTCATCTATACTCTGAACTTCCTGCATGCTGTTAGACAGTTCCCATGTTTTCTGAGCTATGCTAGTCCCTGTCATTCTAACTGACAAAGAGCAAAGAGACCAAATCTATCAAATATATTGCTGTTTATACACGTTTTCGATCCAACGTTGATTATCTCCACTTTAGTTTCAGAACATAACAAGGCCAAATGTTCATCCGCTCAGGCAGCCATGACAGTGGGCGACACCAATACATATAGTTTACATTACATATAGAACCGGTACACCCGTCTTTACCTAAGAACACATGTATATGTTTGATTTTAAATTGAATTTGTAGTAACTATTAAATAGTAGACCAGTAACTATTGTGGTTTAAATCGACAATTTAATCAATATATTTTGCATTGAAGCTAAATTACCCCTACACAAAAGAAATGGTTTAGTCTAGAGAGAAGATGGTAGACGAATATTACCACAGTGACATCTAGCGTCATATTTGAAGATGCATTTTGTTTGCATATTTTTTGAGCATTGGCTGTGTAGCAATCATAATGAAAAAATGTAATTTAGTTCACATGTTTCAGAAACAAATGACTCCTGCTTCAATTTTGTTGAATTTTGTGCATATCTTTCAGAAATAAATGACTCCTGCTTCCATATAACTCGACTTTTCACATAAATCTCACTTGTAGTAAGCAACACATTGTGATTGGGAAATACTACAGTAATCAGAATGAGAAAAAGTTTAGTTGAGTGTTAGTGAATATTTTTCTGAAAAAAAGAATCAATTTTAGTTCCATGTAATTTGACTTTTCAACTAATTCTCACCTGTAGTAAGTGACACACTCTGATACGGAGCTACTACAGCCATTAGAATGAGCAAGGCCATTTGATAGATTTTTGGTGAATAGCCTAAAGGGGATTTTATTCATTTCCAATTAATAGCTTTTAATACCAACTGCATGTCAAAAAGCGAACATCTATTAAATGTGTAATTTGCAGACGGTGCCTTACCGGACCGTAGTGACTAAAGGTACAGTGAAAGATAGGACGATGACGCTATTTACGGCTACAAATCGATCGCGACAACAAATTCTTTTGAAAAATCATAACATTGCACTTTCCATGACCTCGACCATGTAATTAAGCTGAAGTGCTTTGTCGTGTCAGAATGTACCGTACCCGTAGGGAAAGTCGAATTCGGATATCCACTGAATCAAACGTCAACGCAACTTTACCCTGGTATTGGACGGTAGTTATTATAACAAAACGATTAACGTAGAACTATAGACGATGAAAATGGTATAGCTAATAATAGGAACAACGACTGTTTCTTTATTTGTAATCCCTAGGACGTTTTTCTTAACATATATTCAACGTTCTTAGTAGGCTAATCCTTACTGTCTGTAATATGAGTAACGTTACTATGTTGACATTTCTGACTGTTGATGACAATAATAAACTTAAAGATGGACATGTTTCTAGTACATTTCAAGGTTTATAAACTTACTTGTATGTTAGCCCTAGGCTAGTTGCATGTTGCCCCTATCAACGGAATGATGCTCTGCACACTACCCATGTATAACAATACAGGTGTAATTTTAAAATGGTTGAAGATGAGAAAAGGCTTGCTGTGGACGACCACAGCAAAGAATCACCAGAGAATAGTCCACCATACCTAGAAATCAAGGTAGGCTATGTACATTTCTGTTGTAAGCATATAGATAACGACCAATTAGCTACTTGTCAGCAATAATAAAATTGTTATGGTAATGTAACGTTACATAATCTTCCATAGAGACAGGCTGGTGGGACACAAATAACTGAGAATGCACTTGGTTCATTAATACAAGGGAAAGCTGATAATCCTGACAAAGGTAGTGTGTCTGTGTCTCAGAGATATTGCAGGTCACAATGTTTAAGAGTTAAGCATTAATAGCACGTTTTTTCCAGGTGCTGATTTTGGCTCAAGTTTGCCACTAGGGGAAGAATATGAAAAGAAGAAACAGAAACTTCAGGAAGAGCTCCGCTTAGACTATAAATTCTATCTTGCTGAGGTCAGATAATGACAACATAGGTGTGATTTACCTTATATATTTATTTTAGAATCAATTAATTTGAAACCTGACCTCCTATACTGCTTATTTCACATTCTTTCCTCAGAAGAAGAGTCTGAAAGTTGAGACGACACCACAGTCTCAAAATCTCTCTTTACCCATTAAAGACAGGAATTCAGCTAAGGTAGCCTACTGTGTTTAACTGTTCCTCCCCTTGAACTGTAATGCAGTGGGTTTCACAGCAATTATTTAGTTTACTGTAGCCTTTGTGCAGGCTGTGCATATCCTTTAGTTAATAGAAAAGTACAGTTGGTTGTAATCTATTCAAAAGATTTTGCAGGTTTGTATCAATTGTTGTATTCTTGTTAACTTAAGTGGTCATAGATTTTATTGTTGCCTGAAGCTAAACTGACTAAATTGGAGAAAAGGTGGAATACAGAGGTGGAATATTGATCATAAGTTGGTTTAAAATTTTTTTTTGAAGAATGAGCCTTTGTGTTATGGTTTGTGTTATGGCGGTTCAGCCACTGAGATGTGAATCTGATTGTGGTCTGTGTATATATAGGAAAGACTGAGAGATGAAAGAAACAAGGAATACAACCATTTCCTCAAAGATAAGGCTGGACTCAAACGTATAGCGAAGCAAACACCTTCTCAGGTGAAACCAACTAAACAAGAGCCTCTAATCTCAGTCATTTAGGTAATTGTTCCATATCATTGCATCATTCAGACGGGTGTAACATTTCTCCCTCTACACTTCTCTTTTCACAGTCTCCACAGGTTCAGACATCTGACGCTTTCTGCATTTCCTCTCCAACCTCTCCTGTCCCTGTACCTGAGGCTCGGCCACACAGGGAGCATCTCCCATCCAGGAGGGATGCCTCCACCCTGACCGAGGCACAGAGAGCTGGGACAAGGAGAGGGGCCTGGGGTAAGGAGCACACAAAGAGAAGACTCCGAGACTTCCACAGAGCCAAGGAACTCTTGGAGCCTTGGGAGAGAAGGCCCAGGCGTGGCAAGGGACGCCTCGTAGAGTTTAGCTCTGACGAGGAGTTCCGCACAGACCAGGAGGAGTTTTTGGAGTTCATTCGTGGCCGGAGGCGAGACAGACCCCGTCAAGAGCCCAAAGACACAAAGAGAAGGGAGAGGAGAACCCAGCCTCACAGAGATGATAGGTGTGCTGTTCATGTTTTCATAACTGCTGTCTCATAACATGCTCTGAGCACTGCCTTTTTAACACAGACTGAAGGGCGCTTCTGTTAATGCTGTTTTGTCTTTCTCTCTTTAAGTCCTCCCATTATCAGAGCTCCCCAAGACACAAATGAAGTGGAAGGCGTTGGTGTCCATTATCCGGTCAACCGAAACTTGAAGTCCCAGTCAGCAGTACTGAAGTACCGGCCATTAACACTGTAGTATGCTTAAGTAGAACGATGCAACATGGAATGGATTGGTGGTGCCAATACCTCCAGTGCTTTAGAAAGTTGCATTAATCTTCTCTCTTGATTGAATAGAGCCCACACAGGAAAACTATGACACCGTAGAATTACTTTTGCGGTCATACTCATTCATGGCTTTTGGTTCTGTTTTATTAGACTGTTTAGACCATTTTTGCCTGTAAATTAAGCCACCTTAAATACGCATTTTTATATAGAGGACTATTTACTTGCATTAAGAGCGAGCCTTGAACCAGTGCCAAGCAGACAATTCCTTTCCATAGTTTTTAAACGGGCACTTTTAAACGGGCCGACAGGAATTAAAAATGTGTGTGCTGTGGAGCAGTGTTGCAGGCTCACTGGGCGAACTGATTGATAAGCTGTTAGCTTCATTTACTGTTATTGATTAGCTGAATCCACTGAAAAAGCCTCTCAGATTCAGTGTGTATCTCTGTGCTGCAGTCTACAAATGCCAGACAACACGAGGACCGCTGAGAGATCAAGGTCTCCTGCCATTAAGGATATATCCCAGTTTGCTACTGGACTTATGATCGGTAAGATCTATTTAAATTCAGTAGATATATATATATATATATATATTAGTTATTAGTATAAGTGTTCTACAGCTTAAAGTTAAATATGCTGATGCTGCGACGCAGGCACTGTCGAAGACACTGCGGCCTGCCAAGAGAGGAAGGAACGCTACAGGCAGGAGCTGCTGGAACAAATAGCTGAACAGAAGACAAACAAGACCAAGTGAGGATTTGTTTGTAATATGAACATTTCCACACGGTCTCAGTGGGACACAAGTTATGGGATGTTTGCTAAAAGTATGACCTAGCCTATTTACTTTTCTTCCTTCCTTCATAATTGAAGCCATTTTATAGGCATTGTACTTTATTTACAATTAGGTCATTTAGCAGACGCATTTATCCAAAGCGACTTTTAATCCAATTACATGGAGCAGATAGGGGTGCTTACAGGTATGCCAACTCTGAGACTTGAACCCATGACCTTCTGGCTGGGAGTCCAACACCTAGACCCACTTTATGCCTCATCTTGTAACATAGTTTAGTACTGGCATGCTGCTATGTTAAAGGGTAATAGGAAGGGGTTTTAAATGTCTTAGTTTTTCTCCTATTAGGGAGAAGAAACTGGAGCTGAGGGTTGCTGCAACTGGCGCCATAGACCCTGAGAAGAAGGTATGAACATCACACTGTAACTTTGAGGTTATCAAGACTGTTTGGAGTGCTTTGGTATTCATGCACAGAAAGTCCCAATTCTCACAGTAACTGGGCAAATCTCTCACTAAACAGCACAATTCGTAACGATTGATATTTTACGCAAGGTTACGACAGCGATTATAGCTAAGGTAATCTTGCACTCAGGTTATAATAATACATAATTTATTGGCATGGTTGCAAAGTGCAACTGAGCACAATACTGCTTCCTTTAACACTTTGCCTTGAAGTTTCCATAAGATATCTAACAATGTTTTTCCTTTGCCTGCATGACGCGCGTCACTTCGTCCAGCCTGACCGCATTAAACAGTTTGGTGCTGTGAATCGGGAACCTGAGCCCTGGAGGAGGGATGTCCCCTATAGACCGGAGTACAAGCCCTCAGTGAACTCAGATAAAAGAGGTCCAACAGGGAATCCTAATGTGGCCTTCCCCTCTCCAACCATGCTAGACTACCGTCCAAATCCCCCTCAGCTGGCTGCGAGAACAGTGTCAGGTTTAGGGGGGCAGGCGGAAATGGGGGTCCCTGGAGTGTCCACATTCAATGAAAACTACCACAGAGGCCTGTCAAGCACACTGGGAGAGATTATGACCCCAAGGTAGCAAGCTTTGTGTTTTTACAGAATTTATATTTTCTACTTTTTCAACTCTGTGGATATTTTTAGTCAAACAGACTGGGTTTGATTTTAGTGTTTGTCTTTGCTTGTTTTTTGGCAGGCTTGCTGGTATTCCTCCTCCGGTGGCACCAGCTCTGACATTTGCCTATAAGACTCCATATGATGATGTCTATCAATACTATGGAGCAAGGAATCCATTGGACCCCAATTTACCAAACTGTCAGTAAATAACACCAAAGCCATTTTATACAAAAGCTGCGTTCAAACAAAAATAAGGATGCTTTGGTCTTGCAAGGATATTGGTCATACTGTTTGCTATGATGCAAGGCCATCAAGGCCTTTATCCGCAGATTATAATTTCCCATAGGCCGTAAACATGACAGCAGCCAGTGTTATCTTCTCCATCAGATGGTTTTCCGTTTGGGAGGGACCAGCCACTCACAGTCTTGCCCAACGAGCCTCAAGGCGCACCACGTCTGGGTCCTGAAGATGACAGTGGGTCAGTATCATGGACTTCCCCAGTACTCGTGTGGCCAGTGTTCTTTTTAGCAACACAAAAAACATGTTTAGCTCAAGGGTCCAGCTGGGTCCTAGATGTTTCAGAGATAAAATAGACTCTAAATCCCTTATATGCTCAATATAAAGTGTATAAGCAGGCTGTACACCACTGTAATCCCGCCAGAAGGGGGCACTCACAGTCAGCTGTAAATACACGTGTCATTATTTCTTGTAGTTGATAGCTGATAACTGTGCATCCGTCTATAGAGCGATGTATCCAGCAATGTATCGGCATGCAGCACCCCCCATAGCTACAACGGTACTTCCCGAACAGAGGCCAAAGCAGAGCAAAGTCAGTTACCACGAAGAGCTCCAGCAGCAGGTACACTGTTATTTTAGTATGACGCTGTCAATTGGCAAGCCTGTGGTACTCTTCCACTGTGGGATTATAACAGTGTTATAACATAATCAAATGCTTAGACCCGTGACCCCCAAAAAGTAGTGATTAATTGCTTGAGACCCCTCCCCCTTTTATTTAAAATTTTTAAAAATGTTTTAATATACTGTATAACAGTTTTAAAATATAGAGTTGTCTAAACAACCATAAACAGCATTGAACATGTATGAAAGGTATTTTCTTGAGAACCACTGGGTTATACAACATTCCTAGCCTCCGTAGAGGGACACTTCCAGCCGAGGGAAGGTCTGGGGACATGCTGCCAAGATCCAGGGAGGCAACAGTCTATTGAGAGGCCAATGATAGCTGTGTCAGACACTGGTTCCTCCACGCTGAGGCCAGAGGAGCTGCAGGCCATGACTCAGATTAGTGCCCTCCTGTAATAGTTAGAGAGGTTACAGAGAGAGAGATTAAGTGAGAATAGAGTCAGCATTTCTAAAAGGTGAAAGGGACACACACCGGCGAGCCCAGCACATAAATATAGTTTAATAAATATATAGCTAAATATAGCTACCAAAGCCTGCTTCGGAACCAAAAAAAGAGTTAACTTAAACAGCACCCCTCTCCACTCTTGTAAATGTGACACGTCTGTATAAATAGAACAGGTTTCGAATAGCGGTTGAAACCCCTCTGTTCTCCTAGATGAGAGAAATGCAGCAGCGTAAAAACGCAGAGCGGGAGCAGAAAGAGCGGGAGAACGCCAGGTTTTATGCCGAGATGCTGGCGTACGACCCCTGGGGGAGGGGCGGCGCCGGGGCTCCAATTAAGGACCAAAGTGGCAACGTCGTATGTAAGCTGACGTCCACCCGGCTGTAACAGCGCCCAACCCGTTGGCCATACTGGTTCTGAAGGGTGCTGAAAGTCTGTGTGTTCTCAGGTGACCTCAAACTCATGCACAAGACAAACGAAAAGGTGTTAACGAACCCCGAACCCAGGGAGAAGAGAGAAGGACAGTGCAAAATGCCAGGTAACGGTCGATGTTTACACGGCAAACTGGTTCCCACTGGGTCGTTAGATGTTTTTGCGGGTTTGTTTATTATGAATTGATTGATTGATTATATCATTTTCATTAGTTTGAAATTAAGTAGTTAATGAGTCAAAGTTAGAAAACCACTGTCTTCCAGGGTCCCTATGGGTAGCAACGTCCATGTATGCATGGTTCATGTACCATGCTGGGTGCTTATCCTAGGGTGCACACGCCGAGATGGTGAGCGAGCATCTACTGTCCTTTCCCTCCTCTTTTTCACAGGTCCCTCTGTTCTCCCAGCTCCTTTGGTCCTGGGGAAGGGCTTGCAGGACCGGCCCAGTTCACAGCAGCGCCACCGGCAGGAGACCTACAGGGACTTCCTCCTGCAACAGGTGGAGCACAACACAACACAGAATCCCTTGTCTAGTGATTCTGTGCGTGTGTGTGTGTTTACTGTTGTTATGGCGTTACAAACAGATGGAGGAAAAGAGGCAGAAGCAGGAGGAGCAAAGGGAACGCATTAGGCTGGAGGAGGAGAGGGAGGAGAAGATACTGGCCAAGCAGAGGGCTTACCTTCAGCAGGAGCACGACGAGGAGCGAGAGCGCTTCTTCAGGAAGGAGGAGGTAAGGCGGAGGAGGAGATGGGAGGAAGTCCGCCTCTTTTTGGGCACACTTTTTTGACGGTGGCCATTTCTGTCCCGCTGCTTCTTCCGTAGAAGGTTCTGGAGGCGAAGAAGACAGTGTCGCAGCAGGCAGAGGAGCGCCACAGGAACGAAGAGAGAAGGAGGAAGGAGGCGAGCGAAAGGGAACACAAGTTGCCGCAACAGCAGATCGCGGGAGAGAGACCGCAGAACCAGGAGCAGGTGAGGTAACGAGCTCAAGGGAAGTGCAGTGACGTGCTGTGGATAATTACCTTACGGCATGGCACTGTACCGCTACGTTTGCAGAGAGGGCCGTCACCGCCCGTCCCAGCCCTGCTGAAGAAGCTGTCTAAGAGCTGGGTCAAGAACCCTGCAGACGAGACCCCCAGACACCCCGAGAACCCCCGGGCCACGAGACCACCGACTGCCGATAGCCTCTCCTCTAGGACTTTTTCTGTATGTTGGAACATGCACAGATGCTGTGTGTGTGTATGTGTGTGTGTGTGTGTGTGATTGGGGGGGGGTGTGTGAAATAATTTGCATGTTAAATTAATTAAATATATTAAATTATTTTAAAACTAGTATTATTGAACCACCTCTGC
>JAOEHI010002582.1:0-11529 GCA_025447815.1 Percopsis transmontana
CCCCCCCCCCCCCCCCCCCCCCCCCCCCCCCCCCCCCCCCCCCCCCCCCCCCCCCCCCCCCCCCCCCCCCAGGTTTGTGTAATTACAGAGAACCTATGAAGATTAAACTGTTCCTTGTGGCAAAGATATCTCAGTTTAAAAAGGAAAACATACAAACCCCAACATCCACCTATCCAATAGGCTACACTCAACTACAAGTAAAGCTATATTATAGAGGCATATGCTCTGCTCTGTCACTATTGGTAGAAGCATTGCAGAAGTGATGGCTGATAAGAGCAGAAAGAGTCTTAAAAGATTAGTGGCATGGCAAAGAGCGTACCATGTCAAATACTGCTTCAAGCTGTGTGGACACAGGCTATTACTAACAAGCAGCCCACACTGCAGAACTGGGCCTGTCAACAAGTTACACACATTCGATTTAGAACGCTGCAATAACGGTCTCAAATAATATGTCAGAGGAAACCCGGCCTTACCTGTACACAGGCTCTTGAAATCCGCATAGTCAGTCCCCTGTCCTGCAGGCACGATCGTGGATCCATCGTATTTAAAGGCCGCCCTAAAGGACGTGAAACAGGCTTTAATCGGTCGGATTCGTTCATAATCGATTATATTAATACACGAATCGCTTCCCCCCTGCCCGGAATCAGTGGATGACAAGTTATGCATGTCAAGTAATGTGGCTTTTCCTTAGGTCTGGAATTACGACGCATGCATTATGTCAGCTATGTGTCAACACGTATCGTACGTGTTACTACTGGACCCATTTGGATACAGGACAAAGGAAATTAATTCTGCCCCACTGGCCCGACAATTTGTAGTCCTAGAGCAGGTCCACAGGGCCACTAGACCAGCATCATGAGCAATTTAGACAAGGCTACAGTGTGAAGGATGAAATATTTAATGGCTTGGTCACCCATTGAAATTCAGCCTAGATTTTGGTCTTAGGAGATAGACTATGGAAATATACCAAGTGGTTTTGATCGCAGGCCTTGACAAGACAAGTAATTCCAAAAGGCACTCACCAATTGATCTCCGTGTTATCGTCTCTGACTTGGTTGTAAGCTTCTCTGCAAGCCTCTTTATCGATCCGTGTTGCCATTTTGGATGCACTTAAACCGGGCGGCAGTGAGCAGGACGCTGGACAGATAGTCGAAGTGAACAACCTCTCAATCCGAATAGGAGCAGAGATATAGGCTAGTCATACAATGGACTGTCACACAGCACAGCGCTCAAATCACGACCAGCGAACGATATACCGAGTCCAAAACTACACCGGGGAAGTGGTTGCAGCTTCTCTCACTTATCAGAAAAAAACCGCTCCTCCGACAACTCGATTCATTTCCTATATTCTCAGTTTATGGGCGTTGGTGATGATCGTCAATCGGGTTGCCGGCTGCAAGGTCCCCAGACGTACGATGCACTCCCTCCCAATGGTCAATGGTGGGATATACAAATTAAATCCACCCTTTCTATTGTGTTTTACTGCGTTATCTCGCCACCTTGTGGTCCATTATGTCTTGCATTATCGGGCCATCAATTTCAGAGAACAAAAGCTTTACTATCTCCGTTAACTGCAGGGATCCAAAGCTGCAGTCTATACACTTGTTGGTAGTTATCACAATTCATATGCCTACATAGAAATTGTCAACATTCTCTAGATAACACAAAAGGCTTTGTGCTTATTATGCCTCTTCTGCTTCTGGCATGTGTAAATGAGCAGTTACAGTTCCGTACGTGTCTGAGACGAAAGGATGAAATATTAGTGTTGGTCGATGTTCATTTGATTTGAATCATAAAAAATATTAATGTCTGTGAAATTTAATTATATGCGTTTTTACTGTTTATACTGTTTTTATTGTGCCATTTGTCTTGATAATTAAACATACGTAATAAGTAATGTCTGTTAGATTAATATAAAATTAATATTAAAAAATTATAAATTCATACAGTATAGGCCTATTCTAATGTTCCTCCTATGTATGCAAGTGCACATCATTAATCTCGTTGATCATACTTGTTTTCCATTTCCATTCATTTCCATACATTCATCTGTCATTTATGTGTATGAAGTTGTCTGAACTGGATTTAACAAATTTTTCTGTTAAATAAAAAAAAAAAAAGCCACATAACAAAAAAAACCGTGTAGTGTAAGTGTTAGTTAACAATGAACGTTGCGGTTCTTGAACGACCACCGGGCATTCTGTGATTGGCCGTTGTTGTCAACAAATGAGAGAGAAGAGCGCGAGGAAGTGGAACCATAACATAACAGCACAGACGTGCTATCTTATCTTAAACTTTTATGCCGGTCTTACATTTTTAAAATCTTTAATCTCAACTGACAAAATGTTGTTGAAATGTGATTGAAATAGTTTATCCCAGTTGATAAGAATGTCACTGAGTGCGTCTTGTGACTCCGTGTCTCAAAAAAGGACTCTGACCAGTCTTCTGGGTGAGTGCAGGTTTTACCTTATAATTATAACAATGGTTGCCTACAAGGAATAACAGAGACCAGAAGCAGACCAAACGTAGCAATATCTAACGTTTTCTACAATAATATGCCTACTTAATCTGTTGTCTGGCTTTACATTTATGTAATAAATATAACTCTTAATGCTGCAACACGTAATTTAATATAATTATAATAATAATATTACATTTCATTTGTGTCTTTTTAGACACCCAGTAGGTTAAAAGAAAATTATCAAGGTCACACAAATGTAACTTAAATTGAGACAAACAACTATAGGCTCTGAACTAGTGTAAAACTATAGTTTTTGGCACTGAAATCAGATATCTACCCTCTGTCTGTCCTCAGCGGGTCGTGGGGTCAAGAGGCCAAGGCAGGAAGATGCTCAACGGCTGCAGAAGGCAGCGATCGACCTGATGAGCCAGCAGCAGGACCTGTCTGCCCTACTGCTGGAGGTCATGGTGAGTTCCTCAAATAAAGACCCTTTCATCACACTGTGTTACTTAAACCAAAGGTCTTGAGCTCCAGACCTCATTGTACGGCCCCACATCTCCTACATATTGTCAAGATTAAGAATGTGTGCATTTTTGAAAGCTGACAAATAGCTTTTCTTCAGCACAATATTGGGATTGAAAATACAGCTTCAGACCGTCTGGTGGTTTCTACTCCAACCTCTCGCAGAGCAGATGTGGTTTGACCATTTGAGCGTTTTAGACTAGTAAAGTGATTATTATAGTTTCTATTATTAAAAGTAGGGGATTTTTTTTAACCTTTGTGGCCTCTTACAAAATTGTCAAGGTTGTGACAGACAGATACTGCAACCACATTTTTGTATAAGAGGAAAACAGCTTCTGCATGGAATGTGGAATCTTTCCACCACACACATAAACATTTATCTTCTTTCAAGTCAAAGATAAGATGATGGTCTTATCTTTCCCTATTGTGATTTGGGTGTATCTTTCTTTCAATTGTCATTAGAGATCAGACCAGAGTGGTGATTCCTGTAAGGAGAAGGCAGGGCAGAAAGAGACAGCGCTCGAACCAGGCCTCGCAGGAACACTGCTAGGTACAACAACACTACTTATAGAGGAATGCTCATCAGGGTTGTGGGGTTTCTGCACTGTCATGGTTATTTAAAACCCTGCTCCAGACAGGGAAACACTGCTGTGATTTGTGTAAGTGATCTTAGTTTGTGTACCCTGTGCACCCTTCATAATAAAATCAGTGGAATTGGAATTACATACGTAAAGGCTTTAATGGAGTGCCAGTAAAGATAATTAAAATTAGGTCAATTTAGCAGACACTTTTAATCCAAAGCGACTTACAATTACATGTTGCTATTACATGGAGCAGGTAGGGGTTAGGCATCTTGCTCGAGGATGCTTACAGGTAGGCCAACTATGGTCCAACATCTAGACCACTAGACTATCCTGCCCCCTATTACCCTATTCTTTTGATGATCAAGTTTCTTCGGAAATGTATCCTCCTATGTATGTGTGAGAGTGATTGAGTGCGTGTGTGTGAGAGAGAGAGAGAGAGAGATGGTGATTATGTTGTGTCTCTGCAGTACCGGGGCTGAAGCGGCGGGCCACAGAGCTGGGCGTCCCGGTAGCAGCCCTGTCAGTGAGGATGGTCCTGGAGAGAATGACGAGGATAACCCACCTGGACGAAGAAGAGGGGGATGTCAAGAGGCTGCTGCTCTCCTCCACTCAGAGAGTTTGTGTCTGAATTTGTTGTTTAAACCTAGATGCAGTATTACTACAGATAACCACAAACAATATGTATTTAATTATGAGATCACCCGTATGTACAGCTATTGACCAGAAGCAAACGCACTGATATTATAACCAAAACACATATAAACTCATTCAGCTGTTCTCTGTATGACAGCTCACTGGAGGACAGTTGGCTCTAAGGCTGTTGTATGAACGTCCGTTCTCACTATGACGGTTCCCTCTACAGCTGTATGACTGCTGCTGTGTGTATGACGGGGCTGTGTCTATCTGTGTCCTCTAGCTCCAGCTGGATGCCCTGCTACAGTCCACCAGAGAGCTGCTGTCTCTGGGAGCGTTCTGTCCCAAACTCTTCTGGCAGGAATACCGCAAGGCTCAGGTGTGTGTGTGTGTGTGTGATTGAGACACAGAGGGAGATAAACGCAGATTGGCACATACATACATGTGACTGTGAGCTTGGTTCATGGTAAAAAAAGAAACAGCTGAACAGATACATGTTTCAGATATGTAAACAGATATGTATTTTAATGGTCAAATGGATGAGTGAAAGAATGCACCATGTTTCTTTATGCAGGAACAGCCCAGGCTGGAGGTTGTGCACGATCTACACTCCCACAACATCCTCACCATCAAGTACATTTTAGAGAGGTGAAGTTATTAGACTAAAAGACATAACTTGTACCGTTTTTACAGCCCTTCGTTGACTTCTTGTGGCAGTGTGTAATAACTATTCCCAGAATCTTTTAATTGAATGTCAACGACAAACATCCACATCCCCCTTCCTTCCCCTCTCAGTGATGAAGAGGCGAGGTCCTGGCTTGTGTCAGAGCTGAAGGCCTTCTGTGGGTGCAGAGCCCCACATGATCAACAGGGGGCGACAGATGTCCAGCAGAGAGTTGTATCCAGTAGGTAGTAGGAGACTGTTAGCTATATGTATTACACACAGGGTCTATGGTGTATTATTCCTAGTATTATTCCTAGGAAAATGCAGCCTTTTTCCAACCTCTCATTTGGAGAGTTTTTTGTTTCTTTCGATGCTGAATGCTTAAAGGGGCAGTGTGATATAATTTATAATTTACAATTTAGTCATTTAGCAGACGCTTTTATCCAAAGCGACTTACAATTACATGGTGCTATTACATGGAGCAGATAGGGGTTAGGCATCTTGCTCAAGGATAGTTACAGGTAGGCCAACTCTGGGGCTTGAACCCACAACCTAGACCACTAGACTGTCCTGCCCCCCTGTGATATCTGGCCACTGTTGTGCAGACTACATGGGGACTCTTTGGGAGTTTGTGCATGTGTGTACAATGGTTTACCATTCTGCTTTCCCAGCTGTGGTCGGGGTCTTGGTGGATGCAGGGTTTGAGGAGAACCCGAGTCCCGAGGCACCCAGCAGAAGGATGTCTCAGATCTCCTCCTCTGTGCTGGACAACATGCTCTCCTGTGAGTCAGGCAGAAGCCCACCTTTAACACCGGAAACTAACAGAAGTTCCTAACTCTAAATCCTCACAGTCACACAAGGTCCAAATGTTAAACAGGTTAAACAATTGCACAGACAGCTATTTTTGTGTGTGTCACAATATGATTTAAAAAATATCCATTTATTTTTAAATGACAGTACTATTATACTTTCATGTGGACAGTGAAGGATAGATTAGTCTCCACGTTTCAGTGTTGACTGCAGAGTCTGTTTTTAGTACTGTATATAGCCTTCTGAAGAGTAGTGCTTGCTTTTTAACAATGTGATTGTATGTTCAGGGTTTCTGGACTGCACTGATGAGACACACACACCTCATTTGGGTGTTACGGCAGCTGAGCTCTGGTGAGAAGAGAAAGATTTGTTCTAGAACAAATATGTGACGATTGTTTTTTAATATCAATCTCTGCATAGAAAGTCAATGGATGGAACACCTTCTTTGTGCATTGCCCCATAGTCTACTCTAGACCTTGCTCTCTGCCCCTGCCTTTCTGTGTGTGTGTGTGTGTGCAGGATACAGCTGTTTGATGTGATGTCGTGTGAAGCGTGCGCATCACCAGAAGCCCTGCGTCGGTTTTTCACACACTCCCTCACACACACGCTCACATACAAACCTCGACTCAAAGGTAAAATAACCGCTACTGTAGAATCTGTTTAGTGACAAGACCATTCAAGTCAATATTATTAACATGCGTCTACCTTTGGTTGGTTGTTTATTGTTCATAAAGATGCTGCATAATTATAATGATGATGTTCTTCTGTTTATATGCAATTCAGTAACATTATGTGGACATTATGTGTATTTCCTCAGTGTCGGAGGCCATTGCTGTGCAGAATGAATGGAGCTTTGCTAAAACCAGCAGGTTGCTGACATCTCTGTTTCGTAAGGTACATTTGTTTCTACACTGAATGTTACAGGCACACCCTTTGATTGTGTCAGAGCGCCATCAGAACCCCAAGTTTCTACCCAAGCTCTATGTTTGAAACACAATTGTCTAAACTAAAACTAAAATTGTAGGTGGCTCTAGGGGGAGGAGTAGAGAGAAGCACAGGTTGCTCTTCTCAGCATTTCAAACCAAAACGTATGTAACGCTAGTTTACATTTACATTTACATTTATAGCATTTAGCAGACACTTTTATCCAAAGTGACTTACAATTGGTACATTTTACATGGAGCAGGTAGGGGTTAGGCATCTTGCTCAAGGATGATGCTTACAGGTGGGTCCCCCCTGGGGATTGAACCCACGACCTTCTGGCTGGGAGTCCAACACCCAGACCGCTAGGCTATCCTACCCCACAACAAGGGCAATTCCAGACACAAATCAACGACTGTACCTTTTAAAATATCAAAGGTCCCAATTATGAACAGCAGTAATCAGAAGCTGTTGTGCTCGTAGTTGGCTGTGATCTTCAGTGTGGAGGAGCTTCTCCTCCACCTCCAGCAGGTGTTGGAGACCCACGAGGTTAACTGGAGACACGTCCTGTCTTTTCTGTCTACTCTCCTGGTGTACAACCGCAACGCCCAGCCTAGCCTCAGAGGTACAAACACACACACACACACAAAATAATTTACTCAACATACGTATGGGAATGGAATGTAGGTTGATCTGAATGAAAGAGGCCCCACTCACCTCTTTCAGTAGCCTGTTAGATTAGCTAGCTAGGCTTGGAGTGTCACCAATAATATTGCATAAAGAAAGGTTTATAGTGCTGTATCTCTACTGATGTGCTGCAGTTTAAATGGCTTTTACTGTATTGTTCAAATGTAATTAAATGTCTCAATCATTTTCTCCTTTCCTGCCCCTCAGAGCTGTTGTCCAGGTTGCTGAGCTCGGCATTTGAAGGGTACGACTTGGAGCACATGATCACTGCCTTCCTGTTGGCTCGCCAGGGGGCGCTAGAGGGGCCCGCTTTCTTCCCCTCCTACAGCGAATGGTTCAAGGTTTGTGGGGTAGTTAACACTGGCTTTCAGATCTACTGAAACCGAAACTGTCATTAAATACTGCATAGGATTCTGGCTTGTAAAGATAAACTATGTTTAATTTGGCAATTCTTATTTTTAGTGTTTTTCTGTTGTGTCCGTTTAGATGTCCTTTGGTGGTGCCACGGGTTACCATGGTAACAGTAAGAAGTCTCTGGTCTTCTTGCTGAAGTTCCTGTCGGATCTTGTGCCCTTCGACCCCCCACAGTACCTCAAGGTCAACAGCAACTATTCATATGCAGTAGCACCTTATCAAGTAGTACAGGAGTAATTGTAGCAATAAATAAGTCATTGTAAATGATCTGGTATCATTACACAATCTTTATTATCTAACGATAACGATTTATAGTATTTAACAACATTCTCAGGGCAGGCTATTGTAAACGTGCATAATACCTGAGCAGAGTTAGTGTTCATTGCACGCACCACCTACACCTCAGTGCCGAGTGGCTCGCAATCCTCCCCCTACAGCGCTGACATCTTCTTTACCCCTTCACCTATAGCCACTATAGACATGGACATGAACATGGACCTTTAAAACAAAGTGTAATATTACTTCGAATTCGGACCTTAAGTAAGATTGACGCTCCTTCACTAAGATTCTCTTCTTCATCTTTTTCAGGTTCACATCCTCCACCCTCCTTACGTAGTTGTAAAACACCGCAGCCTGCTCCTGGAATATGTCTCCCTGGCTAGGACCAGGCTAGCCGACCTCAAGGTGAGGACCTGGTTGTTAAAGGTCATTTTGGATGGACTATTCTCCCTTCGATTTGATTGTTCCCTGTCAGTTGGTGTTTTCAGTTGGTTGGCCTTTACACGTCCTAAAATGACTGGCTGACTGCAGGATAGGTCAGAGACGATTCAGATCCAAAAAGGATGTCACACCTGGGGTCCAATCTGAAATCTTATTTTATGCAAAATATTTTTTTATAAGAGCCAATTTGGCGAAATGACAGATGTAAAAATTAGTCCAGCCCTTTCAGGTGACCTTTTAAAAACAAATCCAGCCCACTGGCTTGGTGAACACGAGTACCATTAAATAGACTTTTTGTGATATTTTAAAGCAATACTTCATTCAGTTTTTCCACTAACATGTTCCAGGTTGTTAGACCCTGACATTATTGCACATCTTGATTTTGTACAGGTTTCAATGGAGGACATGGGTTTGTATGAGGACATGTCATCATCTGGCACACTATTGCAGGTAACGGTGACATCTAGTGGTCATTTTATCTATTGGATTTTACCACTTGGCTCTCAAATGTAGTTGTTTTTTTGTTTTCCACCTATAATTACCTTTTTATAATAATAATAAATGTAATAATACGTATGGGCGTGTGTGTTCCACCTCAGTGTCCGGCCCTTCAGGATGTGGAGAAGGCAGTTTCACTGTTTGAGACCACAGGAAGAATCTCTGCCACTGTAATGGAGGCCAGGTAAGATCAGTGTCCCACTTCATATTATATTTAATATGTGTTATTTATGACCTTAATCTCTAATGAAAGTAGTAATCAGGGACACTGTTGCCTTCTGACAGTATTTTCCGGAGGCCTTATTTCCTGACGCGATTCCTCCCTGCCCTGCTGATGCCAAGGGTGGTACGAGATCTCCTATCAGTTCTTATTCTGACCTGCTTGGCACCATTAACTTTTTTTTTGCTATTAGAGGAGTGATCCAGCTATTGCATGTCAAATGAAGTATTAAAAACGATGATTATTAAGAAAACCAACAACACATGTAAAAAGATTTACATGTGTACAGTTTAATAAGTTATTAATCTTACTCCCCCCAAATTCAGTTTTATCATAATAATTAACATTACGGTATTTGTACCTTGTATCAATTGGTTTTTGGACAACAATGGAGTTCAGTGACATCAAACTAGGAGCTTTATCTGCTGTTGAGAAGAGTTCACCAGTGTTTTGTATGTCATGTCACTAAGCTCTGAAGCTGTTACTGCGTGGAGCACAAGGCAGATGAAATAGTGTCCGTCTATTACAGCTTCCAGTGAACGCTGACTCCAGGACGAGCTTCATAGAAGCACTGAGGAAGTGAGTCATGACATCATGCCCGCTCCCATCACATGCTTTACCTGCTGGACACACGGCTGCCCGTTTAGACCACATGAACCGTGTATCTACTGTACAGTGTATGTTGTGTCGTTCAGGGCCGATAAGATCCCTCCTGCCCAGTACTCCGGTTACGTGGAGGCCTGCCAGAGACACAGACAGCAGGATGGTGGGTGTCACCTTAACAAACAATCATCCGCTCTCCACTCCTCAGCATGTGACGGTGTTAGTGAGGGGTCTCCGTTTCTGATCTCTCTCCAGGGGGAGTCGTGGTGCGCATGGAGGACAAGGAGGACCCTCAGCAGGTCCTGGATGTTCAGCTGCAGGAGTTTCGAGGCTTTGTTGTAGAGAGCAATGACGGAGGTAGACGGAGCTACTCGCACACTGATTAAATGTGTATACAGTACATATAGTAGTATATATACAGTATATATGCAGTGTGCATCTACAGTATATGAAAGATAGGGGTGAAACGGAACATTAAACTCTATTATTCATTATAAAATGAAAAGTTATCTTATAGACTATTAGGCAAACATTTTCAAGATGCGTGTTTAGTTCCAGATAACGTGTGAGTAGCATAAACCACCATTTAATTACAGTATTACTGCCCTTTTTATGGTCTAAATTAATATCATAGATTATTACAATGATCGGAAAGATAATCTACAGATGAATCTATTATGAGTCATTCAACAATCATCAGTTGCATCCCTAAAGTTGTATGTACAGTGTCAGTCAAAGGTTTGGACACACTTTCCCCATTCACTTGAATGGGAAAGTGTGTCTAAACTTTTGACTGGTACTGTATGCAAATTGTGAAACTGGTGTTGTATATAGTTATAGGTTGATTGTGTCTAATCCCATGTAATCTAATCTAATATCACCAATCCAGCCTCTGCTGCCTTTATTGTGTCCTTAGAGCTGTCAGCTCAGATGTCCAGGATTTCTCACACACTGAGCGTCATTTTCCCTGACTTTCCTGAAGCGCTGATTGGACAGAGAGTCATCAGTCTTCAGTTAGACATGCCCCTCTCTGCTGAGCCACATGTTAAAGTAATCCAGAATGTTCTTATGAGCTGATGTCAAATCCCTGTATTCACCATTATGATCATTTTGGTATATACACATTATTTAAATCATTACATTTAAATATTTTTTGCATCCACAGGTGGTCAACATGATCCTAAGAAACTTCTGCCAGTGTATGCTTGACAGTAATAAAATACAGCCACCTAATAAGTAAGTGTGTAGGCAAATATTTCTCGTCTCCCCTTACAGTCATTCGGTTGGTTTGTTGATGCATTTTGCATTCACTCTGGGAATAAACAAAGAACAGTATGAACAATAACAGGAACAAGAATAACAGTCACGTTCTAAATCAGGAACATGTCAAAGAAAGAGTTTAATGTTAAGATAGTGGGTTTAAAGGGCCTTAGTGCTACAGTATTTTACATTGCATTACCTTTACGTTATCTTTTGGCTACACGTTTAATTTTTCTTAAAGGGCCAGCACACTTAAGAGAGGCATGATGACAACACACACAATATCGATGAAATAGTGTTCTGGGTACTATATGTTCACCATGTCTCCTACTGTATGTGTGCTCAGACAAAGTCCCTGGGCGGCTCATTATGTTGGTGTTCTCCTTGGCCGCACACAGCTGGCCTCTGCGCTGGTGCACAGACTGTGGGACCTTCTTCACAACCAGGTACAAAATAACTATTGATTCTCACCTCTAGTCCTGCGTTATGTAATTTTATCTGATGCTGTCAGGCTGTCCACCCATTGCCCTCT
>JAOEHI010002583.1:11193-32407 GCA_025447815.1 Percopsis transmontana
ATACTTAACTATGTTGGCGAACTAGGCCTAACTAAATTAGTTTTACACCATGGTCTTCATTCAGTTGACAACACAAGTCAGTGGGCCTTTGGTGTCTCTCTGACTCTTAACAATGCCACTGAAATATCACACAGGTGTTAATGTGGATGTTAAGACCTTATGACTTTGTGGGTTATACAGTATGTAGATCCCGATTGATTGACATCTGTCCGATTCATATCACAGCACCTGTTAGGGCGGGACAACCAACACTTAGAATAATTGCAGCATATATCCTCACGTGTGGGCAACACAACAGAACATATTATGTTCAAAACCTGACCCGATTCTTGGTCTGTTGGATGCTGTTTGTTGGAGGTTCAGAGTAGTTCCACTTCTCTGGTGTGACCTGGGTGATTGTGTGAATCACCTTGTCACTACAACTCAAGTTTTAACAACCATGGAGCACAGTGTGTGTGGGTATGGCACATAATGTCTTGCACAAATACAGTATCCAACTGTTTTTCCAGGCTATTCTTTCATAATCATCTCACTGGCTCTTTTTCCAATCTAAAAAAAGTGCTTAAAAGCACAACAGTAAACCATAATTGTGGTGCCTAAAAATGTATTTATTTATTTTTATTTGATTCCATTTTCTCATTGAGAAACAACAAAAAGACAATATGGTCTTTGTTTTTCTTCTTCCCAAAAAAGCTGTGTGGCAGAAGTAGCCAGCATATTGGTCATAGCATTTAAAAAAATAAATAAGAGCTATAACTACCCAACTTCTCCAGGAATTCACTTCATTTGAAATTATATGTAAATATCAGAACTGCTCAGTGATTATCATAACCATCAGCGGTCAGCCAAAAGTTCTTACTTAGGTAATGATATAGAAAACGATGTTACAGAGGTCATATATATATAGTATGACCTCAGAGGAATATAGTTAGGCATGAATTACCATCTATAGGATGGAATGATTTTATAGTGTTTGTATCTATATAATTATGTTGGCTCAGAAAACTTAGCACCAAAGCATGTGCTCAGTATACATAATTATAAGAATATGAATGCGTATTGCATACAGAGATCTAACCTACATGACAACCTAGGGAAATCCTACTGGAAAGCCTGGCCACAATGCAACCTTTCTGCCCAACATTTTGGCCAATGGGTATAAACACTCCTTTAAACTTAATATAAATGACACTAAATTAACTAGTACCATTTACCAAAGCATGCTACAATTTTATGCAAGTAAGAAAAACAAAACAAAAAATTACATATAGCATATACAAGTTAAAATTATTGAAACATTCTAGGTTCATTTCATACCATGTCATGTAAATTCCAGCCGTTTAAAAATTGTTTAACTTGCAAATGCAATAGCACAATTACCTCTAGTTGGCACTAACCCTACAAATTCTCCAACATCTAACTGGTTTCTCCTCCATGTGTCTGACCAGATTTGAACTTCAAGTGAGTTTCCAAGTTTCTTTCCGAGTGAGATTGTCGATGTTGGGCTAGCGCTTCTAAAGATTTACATTTCTTTCCACACACCCCACAAAGACATACTTTATCCAGTGTGTGCGTTTTAGCATGTTTCTTTAGTGTGTACGTGTAGTGAAAAGCCTTTCCACACACTTTACAGCGGTAAGGAGCTGCAGGACTTCGACTAGACATTTCCTGGTGTTTCTTTTTCTTCATGCCAATCTGGCGATAGTGTTTTTTTACAGCCTTTGCCTTCTTTGACTTCAGTATCTCTACAAATCTCTTCCTCCAATCCTCGATTCTGCCACCGTCTGTATTCTCTGTAGTAGGACGTTGACAGTTAGCGGATGACTCAGACACTTTAGAGGAATCATTTTTGGAGTGTGCATCCAGTGGCTCCATCAAAAAGGACGAAGCAGCATCACCGTTGTCACTTTCCATGCTGGAGGTCTTGCTCACATGGAAGGTCGGCGCTGGAATTTTACTGAGACTCTTCACGTGGGAGATGGTGAATTCAGAGTTCTCCACATTACCCACATCTAGACCTTGGAGCTGCTCTCCTACCCAATCCTCACATGGTTCATTCTGCTCCAGTTTAATCTGCGCCAAATCAGGGACATCCAGGATCTTGTGACACTGCAACTCAGGATGCGCTGAAGATAGAGAAACAACATATTTTAATTTAATATTACTCGTCTGGGCTATAATGAAAAGGTTTCAATCTGAAGTCAGACCTTGAGACTGCCTTTTCTCTGGGCCAATCCACACTTCTTGGTGCTCTTCTTTGATGTGAGGTGGTGGCAGGGGCTCTAAGTCCTCGTGGCTCACACAGCCCATGTCCTGCCAACACCACTGCTCAGCGGGACCTTCCTTGTCCCAGAAAGATGCAGATGGCTGATCGGTTGCTAAGGGGAAGAATCAGATTCATTACACAATAGGTGTTAACAGGTGGGCTAAAATGCAGTTGGAAAATAGAAAGGTTTCAACGTCTATATATGGGCTGTGTTAAACAACAGAGGGTAAAACTCAATGCATTCACACAGTTTAAAAAATATACAGTATATTATTAGTAGTAAAGTAGAACTTTGAAAAACAAACAAAAAAAACATTGTTGCGAAATTAACATAACTCACCTGTGTCTTTGTTTTGCTGCTGTAACAAAATACCTGTAGAGAGCATCCAAAAAGATAAGGAGGACAGTTATACAAACATAAATAAGAAAAATTACAGTATAATACAGTAGCTACATCTAATGTTATTAAATCAATTTAGAAAAATAAAAAAAAATATGAAAGCAGAAAGTGTATGTATACCTACCATGCTTGTTAGACAAATGTGCTTCAAAGTTGTTTTTCCTGTAAATTGTCTTGCCACAGTTTGGGCAGTGCCAGTGGCTTCTGCCATTGATCGATTCTCTGCATGCACATGGTATGACAAACTTTCCTAAAATAGAAAAAGGCATTTTACATATAAGGCAGACTACAGTACTATCTATCTATTGACAAAATTACAATAGTTGTTCAAGCATCGACAAGGATATTAAAAAAATCATACAATTGTAAAGGTTTATATAATCATGTCACACAAAACTTACCAATGCCATTCTCAATAAAATGAATGGCAAATAAATAATGCCTGCTGATCAAATGCTTCTGAGTGGCCATGTTTTTCTTGCAGCAATACGGACAGTCGACAGTGGCAACATAATTCAGAAAGTCTTCGCGTGAGGTAAAAACACACTGAGGCTCTGAAACAAAAGAAAAGAAAGTCACACTAAAGCTTTTCAACATGTTGGCAGTAGCTTTTCTATATTTGTGAAAGCTCTAAATAGGTAACTGAAGCAAACATAACATTAGTATAAGGAAAAATTATATATTTAACCTGTGACATTCTCTCCGCCATTGGAATGACAGGGTCTTGTAAAAGCCCTGCTATTGCGGCCAGTCCCTGATGAAGCTGAGGTAATGTTGGGAGTGGTAGCGGTGGTGAGATGATCTCCTTCACAGAGAAAAGAAGGGAACATTTTCCAAGGATAAAGTAAAAATTTAGGATTACCTTAATACGACCACAATTCTGAAAAAGTTGGAAACAGTATTGATTTAAAAAAAATAAAAAACAAAAAAGGGTGAGTTGTAAATTCTATTGGTAAAACATCAAATAATGTGTTGTTGTAGTGTTTCTAATATAGTACAGGGTCAAAATAATTTACAAATCACAAATTTTTGTTTTTATTAACATTTTCCATACTGTCCCAACTTTTTCAGAATTGGGATTGTGATAGGGACTGATGAGATGACATCGTAATAGTAAAGAATTGATTGACACCACCATTTTTATTTACAAATGTCCTTATATATTAACGTTACTCGGTTCAATTTCTGACCAAAGTCAGTAGAACATACAACGTAACGTTATACTTTTTCAGTCTTCCAAACCTATGGACAGGTTATAGACAGAATGCCCACTATGATGAGGACATTCAATCGACATACAGTGCATTTATAACAGCTTATTTGCTCGTATCGCGTTATGATGGAAAATGCATGGAGCTATATTCAAATCAATTAACCAACCTTCTTTTTGTGGTAATCTGGGTCTCAGAAGAATGTCCAGAAGGGAGCGTTGACGGTCAGTTTGACGCTTCAAACAAGTAGCCTGGTCTTCGTAATCCCCTATAGTCTTTTCAAGGAAACTTAATATTTCAACGGCCGCTGCCTGTAGTCTCTCGTTGACATACAGCTTCACCTCTTCTATTTTTGACATCTTTAACGGGTAAGTGTTCTTGCCTCTGACGCTCCCTCTAGCTAGCTAAAGGGCTAAACTCACAGGCTAACCTGATTTAGCAGTGGTGTTTCTTTACTGAGGTAAAACCGGGTAAAATACAATATATTGCCACCTACCGGACTGGAGTAATATAGGCACGTCTTTCTTATCAGTTTTGTTATTATAATATTGTTACATGGGCGAAACTTGTGTAGATGTCAGGTGAATAAACTAACATCCGTATAATGTTTAAAACACATTTTATTTGATTAGTAGAAACTGTAGAACACCAGAAAACAGGATGGACAGTATCTCTTGTGTATTGTGAGATTAAGACTGCAAAATTAAATTAACCTTCGGCAAAGTTAAGAAAGATGAAAAAACGTGCTTACCCAATTTTACTTACAGATTTAAAAAAAGAAAAAGAAACATAAAATCTATTTTGTAACCACCATGAAAACAATGTACAATGTTTTACATCTGGACAATTCTTTAGTTTACACAGTGGTGACATCGGGATCTGAAATCAGTATTTGGAGCTATGAAGTCACTGGAAGCCTCAGTCTTGTTTGGCAGGTTCCTTGGGTCCAGAGGGAATCTGAGTGTAGGCCTTCCACTTTCTGCATGTCAAGGATTTCGGGCCACAGCTGTATCCATACTCACAGCAGTGCACACCATCAATACAACACTGGCCCTGAAAATCAATACATTTGTGGGTCTCAGCATAGCGTGGTGACTGACGTTACATTTTTCATTTACGGTACCTTTTTCAAACAGACATTATCTGAGTTCAAATATACACACAACGTTTTGTCATTCCCTTCTCGTGACGTAAAGACTACTAGAGCAAAATGTCTTGCTGCGTACAAAATGACCCTTACCAGTGGATAGGGGCAGCAGCTCAACTTGCCAGTGGGTCCTGTGCAGCATGACTGTCCTGATGGGCAGTAGAACTGATCATTGCATCGAATGACTCCAGGCTCCGACGCTCCGCTAATGGATTCAGTTAGAGGTGTCATGGGCATCTGCAAATGAACGGGTGCCGACCGTGTTAAAACTGTGCCGAACTATAATCAACATTCACATCTATCCGAACAAAGTAATACAGTATTTTCTTGAAACATTTTGAAACCTCAAAAGGGAGATTCAATGTCCTTCATGTTTTTCTGTTTCAAAATATTCCGAGGGTAGTTTATGATAGTCAGTCAAAAGAAGAATTAGGTAGATTCTGGATTTGGCCATAATACTATTTTATACCTCCTGCAATGCGACTTTGTCTTCCGTGGTGGAAATCTTAGAGGCAGGTGTTGAAATTTTTTGCAAGAAAGGGTACATCACACCTCGCCTCACACAGTGAGTGTAGGTGAGATCACAGACATAGCCATATGGACAACAATGGTAACCATCCAGACAACACCACCCCTGAAAAGCAAAGATACTATAACAATTAGTGAAACCATACCCAAATAAAAATGGAACTTTGTCACAATTTATTATACAGTAGTAATAGTACAATGATCCAAACAAATTAATGAATACAATAGCCAGTTTTGTAGATTGAGTGGAAATCAGTGAAATAACTGACTTAAAAGCTCAAAACACTCCAAGAAAACCCATAAACAATGTATGGGCATGCGTGAGTATGTGTCCTTTGTCCAACTGCATGCCTCAGATTCACGGAAGTACAGTATATGACCAAATGTATGTGGACTATAGGGTCCACATATGGCCCCTATAGGGTCCACATATGGTCCTAAGATTTTGGGCCCAAGAAGGAACTTCTTGGACCAGGTAAATACTTGTGAAGTTGTGTAATCACACTATATCAAACACACTACCTCTTTTAATAGTATTTTAGCATGTTGGAGTCACACACCTCCCCCCCTGTTCGTAGCTGCGTGCGTATAGACTTACAGGAGAGTATTGGCAGCAGAACCACGCTCCCGCCGGATGCCTGCAGCACGTCGTGCCATCGGGGCAGTAATAGTAGTTGTCACAGTGGACCACCGAGTTCTCCCCCCCATCAGCGACGATGGTGTTCTTGCTCTCCGGTAGCGGGGAGATGCGGAGGAGAGGAACGCTGGGTTCCTTCGCCGCAACCTTCTTCATCATGGGTGCATTAAACCACGGCTTGTACTCCCTCTCACACATCTGCCTATCCAGGTTACAACTGTAACCCTCCGGGCAACAGTGACTCAGGTCCGAACAGCACACAGCCTAGGGTATTAGCATCAGCAGCACACACACACACCGTTTTTACTCAGGGACCCACAATGTGTATGAGCACCTACTGTATTATTGTACAGCATAGGAAACTGTCCTTTAAAGAGTATCAACAGTAACATCCTGTTGAGCCCTTGAGCAAGGCACATATTAACACCTCGCAATTCCACGGGTAATCGTTACAGTTGGACTTGCGCTTGACCCCCATCTAAAAAGCATTTAAAGAATCAATAAAGTTTCCCCTTATTATTATCTATACAGTTTGTGTGGTTAAGGCACACCTTTGGGTACTGGCAGCACTCGTATCCTGTATGAGACTTGCAACAGGTGGAGGACTCAGGGCACAGCTTCCCATCGGGGCATGCCATGGAACAGCAAGCCAAACTCCATGTTGTCACACTCACAAGCACCACGGCAGTGACTCTCCACATCTGGGAGAACTTGTTATGCTCAAGTCAGCTACATTTGAGGGTGTTTCTATATATTAAATAATGTTGTGCGATCTTTCAATCATTTATTAGAAGAGGCTTTGTGTTGCTTTTAACAAAATGTTAATTTTCTCTACCCATATCTCTCTATAACTCCAACTTCACACACTCACAGATCTATATATAAAGAAATGTGTTGGTTTGTAACTACTGTTTGCAATCTTGTTAGAGTAATGATTCTCCCGATAACAATATGTTGAATGTAAAAAATATTACCAATTGCTCATGACTATAAAAAAAAGTCACTTACCTTGTGTCTACTAGTGTTTTAGACTGATCTGCTTCCTGTTTAAGATTTTAAAAGTACTTTAAACTAGGAAGCTCCTTCACAAAGATTGCCTTGCATTAAAAAGGTTCAGCTGTCCCACTCCCAAATCAGGAAGTGAAACTAAGTGTGGTTTGCTTTTCTTTCTACATTTGGTCTACATTTGATGGGTTTAAATGTTAACACTGTTGAATAAAACACTCGACCACCCTAACAAGTTCAAATAACCTTTTAGTCATTTCTTTATGATTCACTAGCTCTCCCTTGTTATTGTTTCAGTAAGACCCACGTTTGACCCGCCTAAAGTCTGACAATAAAAACCCAAACCACGTGTGCTTTTCAAATCAAGGAAAGTAAACTAATCTGTAAAGATAAATAGTTATTATTCAGTTGTAGAAATCATTACAGTGCAACACCAACATCAATTGTGACTCAAGTCAAAAATAAAGGCCATAAGGAATGTTACAAATGCCGTAAATGGGATTGTTATACTGTATTGGGCATAATCTTGTTTTACATGCACAAAACACTAGAATTATAGATTATGTAAGAATTCTCAAAATTTTGAATAATACTGTACAGCAATATTGACATATTAATATTATAACCTTTTCCTCTTCAAAAATCAAGAAAACCCGACCCCCTCCCCCCTTTTTAGTGGTTTAGAGCTGCTAACCACACTACAAGAATTGGAGAAGCAATATATCCTTTGGACATTTTATATTGTAGGATGACTTGACACATTGTATGTAAAATTTCTTGTCAAGCTAAATGGCTTATGAGCTGGAAAGACTTGGAACTCTCATTCAGTTGTATAAAAAGCAATGTGTATACAAAAAAAATAGTAAAAAGAATAAAACATTAGTAACTATGCCTTAAGTGGGGTTAACTACCATAAATGCTGACCCTAACTATGCCTTTAATTGAGTTAATGTTACTATAGGATGGGCAGTAAATTTTTTCACACCTGAATTTAGACATTTCATTACTTTAAAGTAGAGGCAACTTGTAAACTTTGAATATGAAAAATCAAACAGGTTAAAATAATAATAGTTTATTAATGAATTCCAAATGTTTATACATTTACATTGCTGTGGAATTTAACTCATCTTCAAATGGAACATTTACCCTAGTATAAATCCCTTGTATAAAGTCCAACTTCAATATGAGGCTGGTGAGACTACATAAGAGGTCTTCAGGTCTACATGCATGTTACGGGCACGAGCAAAACAGCCAGTCTATCCAGCAAATTCATCAATAGAAATACAAAATGTTGAGAATGAGATGTAATGCAGACACCGTAACATTAAGAGGGCTGTCATATTGGAAGTGAAAAGAACTGCAGATAAACAGGACAATTTCACAAGAAAACATAACTGCAGGAACAGAAAGAGGCTCCTGATGGTTTGCCAAAGTTCTGAATTCCATAAACCCCTTTCTGGGTAAATATATTCAGACTAAACAAGTAAAACAATCTCATGCCAATAAGACTGCTTGACGAATTCTCGAATTCTCGCAGACAAGCGAGTTTTCACAGGAATTCACTTTTCTGCCATTAAGTCCAATAACTATTACCTAAATATAATCAAAAACAAAGATAATAGTAAAAAATTGAGGGATAGATGCCCTCTTACACCACACTTGCACCCCCACCCCCTTCTCCCAATAGCAGCTCAGCATTAGAAGTCTGTATTCCACGTTTCTCAAGTGAGACAACCATGGTTTGACGGGAGAGGTTTTTGGAAGTCAAAGGCAAAAGAATTCTCTACTTGCAGACTGTTACGCTGAACACACCGTATAGCTACGATTCTTAATCAGACTCTGGGCCAGACTGAGATTCTGCCCTCTTCTTTTTCCTCCCATGCTTCTTGTGTTTCTTTTTCCTCTTCTTCTTGGATTTTTCCTGTAAAATTAAAACATAAAAATGAGTATACTACTCCAAGGGCAGGGTAAGTCTTCAGTGTTCCCTAGGGATGTCAACCAACTTAAGTGAAGGTACTATATTCATCTATAAATTATACTAAACTATATTAAAAAGCAATATGAGGAATTCTGTGGAAGCCCTAGTGTTTCCCGGAGAGTACAGTTCCCATGAGCCCCATTGCATTGTTGCAAAGATGTACAGCAAATCTCCGGTGAGGAGTGTATTTGTATACAAGAGAATCGCTGAGAGACATAGTGGTATTTAAGAATGTCCGCTGTTTTGCAAAATGTAAAGCAATCATAAGTGCTCTATGCGATAAAACTTTATCGCAGATGGTCTCATTTTCGTATTTCAAGTACATACAGTAGATGCATCACAAAAACATGGCGACTTGCTGGGGAATAACAGAAAACTGGTGAAAACTAATGCCTTTAACATTTCATTGAAAGTTCTTCTGATGACCTTTGCATATACTGTTCACTTACTGCATTTCTCTCCTCCTCACCATTTCTCCTTTTCTTCTTAGCTTCCACCTAGGAAGAGAAGACATAAATAAGCTACTGGGAAAGTCCAAGCCACACCCCTACCACCACGTCCATTTAAGCAATACATTGTATTTCACAATAACCGAAACAAGCTGCAGTAATATTGGAATGTTTAAGATTTTTTGTGTTTTGATGCAGAACGCTTTTTTGTTGTATTCATAATCTAAAATGTTGAGGAGAAAAGGTTTCACAAGAGTACTGTAGGCACCTAAAGCATCTAAAAACAACAGTTTTCACTAACCCTAACTTACTAAATCATCATTATAACCCAAGTACGGATTGTACAGCGTGGTAAGGAATGAAAAATGACACTACTTCTGTTCAGGTTGGATTCTTGGAAACCATGCAATTTTCTGCTGCTCCGGCTTAGGGCCCTTGTGAATTGCAGCAAATATGTACGCACACGGCTCAAGGATCATTTATGCGTGCAAAACCAGAGCTTGCCTTCACTTTTATTCATCAGCTTCTCTAAAAGTATTATTTATATACTACTATTTATATTATTTGCTATATTAATTATTTGTTTCGGGTGTAATCAAAGGTGTTGTAGAAGCAACACCTTGTAAAAAGCCTTATTTTTTTCACTATCAAACTTTTCATTTAGGCACCATGAGAAAAGCCATAAAAACATACCATTGCTTCGAGTTCTGCCTCTTGCAGTCCCAGTTCTCTATTCATTTTACTTATACCAATAAATCATAAGCAGGGTGGATTTTGTATGGAAAGCTTGGTAAATGATTGCTAAAGAGAGAAGTTGAAACTCATATTTATGTCAAATTAAAAGGATCTAAACTGCTGTGTTGTCCATGTAATATTTAGACATCCAGTACAATAAATAATTGCATTTCCCTTACATTTTTTTATAAACTAGTATTGGAAATAGATTGTTTGCAATTGCAAATTGCAATTTGCAAATCAAATGGCCTACATTAGCTATCATAATTATGAAAATAGCAATGATCATATTGAGCTCATTATAATTTATACACTGAACTGTCTGTGGATTACTGAATTGTAACAGTATAACTCAAGCTTGCTCCTTGGACCAAGATAAGATAAAATCATTTGTTTCCATTAGGGCTGCTCGATTATGGAAAAAAAAAAAAATCATAATCATGTTTATTTTGGTCAATATTGGGATCGTGATTATTTAACACGATTTCTTATTGACTTTGGAAACATCCTGCATTTATTGAAAAAAAACAACACATTTTCTTTGTTCTCAGTAGATTTCTTTGTTCTTTAAATATAATTGAAAGTGAAAATTTCAATTAAAGTATATTATTTATAAGGATAAATGATATTATTATAATATTATTATTATACAATTATACGTGTGTCTGCGCTGACCTGTACTCATTGACTGCGCATGTGCGACAAGCTGAAGCCCCACTACAGACAGCAATGGATGTCCTGCTAAGCTCACAAAGAGTGAACGTTGTGGCTTAGTGTTTCAAGCATATAAAAAAAATATTTCTTTCCAGCGAATCTCTTAATTACACCAATATTGTGCATGTGAAACGTTTGTGCTGATAGAAACAGAATCTATAAAAGATCGCTGATTGTATTTTCGGTGTCTGAACAACCAGGTAATGCTGTAGTGTAGTGAAACTCATGAGGAGTGGTTATTGTTAAAGGCATTTAAAAACTTTCTTTTCAATTTAGTGTATAGTATACTTTGAAGAGCCCGAGCTGTCCAATATGGTCCAGTTTACTTCGTCCTAAGTTTGGGCTGTTAAGGACTGGCTAAAGCGCAAGGGCGGGCTGGATTTATAATACAAGACATAATGAGAGCATAATTGTAAAACAAAATGCAGCTAAATAATCGTTTTAATTACATTGTTTTCGTAATCGTTGGAAGCCAAAATCGTAATTGAAATTAAAATTTGATTAATTGCCCAGCCCTAGTTTCCATAGTAACCTAGCAGGCATCATCTAGCTAGCATCATGAAAGTCAGATCCTAACTTGACCAATCTAACCATACACTCACTCCGTCCTCTTCAGAGTCTGCAGAGGAATCAGAAGAGGAGTCTTTATGGCTTCGCTCAGCCTTCCTCTTCCTTCGACGGCTCTTCTCATCCTCCATGAGACATAAATGAAGAAAATCATTTAGTTTAAGCAGGGAATGATTTGTATGTAAAAATTACTGGTTTTATATTTCACTGCACCTGAATTTTGTAGAAACTTATCTAATCGTGGAAGACATGAGACGGGAAAGTAAAATTACCTTTTCTTTGTCTCCTTCTTCCTTGATTCTTATTTTTTTCTTCTTGGGGTAAAAACAAACGTATTTAGTAATAGATATTTTTAGAGTCTCACTGATCATCACAGGCACAGCTTAATTATTATTATTATTTTTTTAATAAAAGGTGATGGAGGTTATCTCCTATTGAAATATACTAAAACGCGCTTCATTGTTCTGCCTATACAAACCTTGCTTTCAGCATCTGATTCTACTGCTGAGCCGTCTGATCCTCTCCTGGCTGAAGACTTCTTTTTTTTACGCTTCTTTTTACCACTTTTCTTTTCACCCTATAAAGACAAAGAGACACAATCGAAGCCGTCTAATTTAACTTGTTGGCTTTGAGGATGGTTTAAGGGGTGTCGGTGACGCGACTTACCTCGTCTTCAGATTCTGAGGCAGAGCTGCTGGAGGAATCAGAACTCGATGAAGAGGAGGAAGATGAAGAATGCTTGACCAAACACAATAAAATGCAAAGCTCATTAGACTTGAGGTCATTCACTTTTTGTAAGTACTTTAAGTACATTAGAACAGTGATTTAGAGTACAGCAGGTGTGTTTGGGGCAGTCAGACATAAAAATACTGGAGAGCTTTCCTCACCCTATTAGATTTCTTCTTGTCTTTCCTCTTCTTCTAGACAAAAAACACAAGACCAACATGAGAACAGAGGACACATAAAAGTTATACTCATTTGTATTAGAGCAACGCAGACATACCTCTTTCTTTTCTTTCTTCTCCTCTTTGTCTTTCTCCTTGTCAGCTATCTTTTTGTCTTTGTCTGTAGCCTTTTTCTCTTTTTCCTTATCCCCACCACCAAGAAGCTTCTCTCTGTTCTTTGCCAGTTCTTTCTTCCACCTCTGCAAAGCAAGGGTTCACAGTTGATGTTGACAATTTGGTTGCTTGTGCTTCCTGCAATGCAATGTTTAAGGGTAAAAATAACAACTTCTCTTGTAATGGGAGTTTACCTCATTCATTTTGTCCTCAAAGTCAGCCAAGGCTCGTGATCCCTTTTTTTTCTTTTCCAACTGCTCTTTTACCTCCTCCCTGATGGAAACGCATACAATATATTAAAACAACCACTGCAGGGTTTAGCAATACTTACAGGAATATGCCAGAGGTCTTATTAGACCTTCCAGAAATAAGGAAGGAATAAGGAATTAACTGAACTAAAGAGATTGAGTTTCATGAAAGAACATGTTTCTTTTTTTATATTATTAATAGGCACGCATTTGTGAATAATTGATATCCCAATAATAATATAAAGATAGGCATACTGCTCCAGTCTTTCAGACAAATTATTCATACAAATAAAAATTGAGTTAAAAGAGGAACTTTACGAGTTCAGATAGTTGTGCTTTCAGAGGTCAGCACATCATTTTTACCAGTGTCAAAGGCGGATTTAGCAGACCAGCCAACACAATATCAGGCATTAGATTAGCCAAAAATAGGCATTTATTTTATGCCTATTTTAAATAATACCAGTTATTTTGTGTACTTGACTGAATTGAATAATTGCTATATTATAATACTCTTGTTACTGTGATATTACATATTCCAGAATCAAGGGTTTTGGTCTCATCACCCACCCATATTTTAAAGTACAGGCATACATTACATGCATATACACTCTGGTTTGCACTCGCGATCAAATTCTGAATCTAAGAAAATTGTTGAAACCAATAAAATCCTTTGTACAATCCATGTATAAACAAATCTGTTGGTATGGGTGGTTCTTGCATAAGGCCTATTGTCTCTACTCTGTTGTCTTACAGCCAGTATGTGGCTCATACCATGTTGGTCGAGGTCTACTAAGATAATCTTGAATGGTAGGTCCAGCATTTTGTGCAGGGCCTCTGGCTCGTGCAGCAGCAATTGGGTTAACATATGCCTAAAACAGCAGATCAAATTTAAGAAATAGTTAGACAACATGTACAATAGGGGAGACATTGTTGCTATTTGCAGGAATGTTTACTATCATGCATTTTGTATTAAATCATGTTAATCAATATACAGGCTACATACATTTACGGGTTGGCAAGGCACCATCATAATAATTGCATGAAATGTAAACTATTCAAATTCAACCATTCAGAAAGAACGATATCACAGGGCCAGTCAAATTGTGTTTACAAATGCGAACTGACTGGTTTGCTGGTTTACAGCATTAGCTAGGGTTGGTTAAATGAACCCGGTCCATTTGGTTTTCAGCAGCAGCACATCGCTCATTAGCATTGCAAAATAATTCCATTTTGTATTGGCGTACTAAAATAATTCACAGTGAACAGCTCCTTTTTCATGAGTATATATATACAAAAAACGTGTCTACAATGACTACGTAGACACCAAGGCCTCAGATTGCTAAATCACCTAGCCTAAATGGGCTATCGTTAGATAATAACTACAATGACCGCAGTGTAGTTGTTCAGCAGGGTAACGTAATACATAGATATAATATAATCTATGTGCTAGGGATACCATAGGTAGAATTCCAGGCTAGCGATCCCATTGAACCACAGGGTTACAGAGAACACTAGCATTGCTAGTGTTAGCTATCTTACTACATTTGTAAATTGGCTTTCTGTTTACAATCAATAAATAACAAAAACATACCACTCGATTATCTCTTTTCCCCATGTTTAAGGTATATCACCAAATGCCACACTGAAATATATCTTTCATTTGCCCTGCTTCGATAGCATTAATCTTGATCTGGATTTGTGTACATGTTCACCGCTGCAAAGAGCTCTTTACAAGTACTCACTGAACAGTTTCTGAACCAAGGCAAGTGAAATACTGACGGCTAGTGGATTTTGTTTGTTATTACAGACCCACCATTAAAAAAAAAACGCGATCAAAATTCTCCCATCTGAACAATAACATAGGACAGGCAGGCCTATAAAAATATAATGTCTGATACCCTAAGTGGAAATTATCTCAAATTGTCAGGAGTAATGGAACATGTGGCACATTACAAAGTGGTTGAGTTATATAATTGTGATATAGCCTACACATTTAGTTTACATGTTTACTGTCACCTAACTCTTACACAGGACAACTTTACGCAATTCATTTTCAAACAGTAATTAGTGTAAATCCTACATTTTTCACACCACTTAATATTCTTCCATAAAATAAATCTAAAACATTCACATACAAAGCTGTATTTATTCAAATTGAACAGTGCCACCATTACCTGCAGCGATACAGAAACAAAATCAATAGATAATGTGGTTGTGTTTATTTGTTAATGAGACAAATACTGTACATCCAATACATAACCTGCATTAGAAGTTCTAAATCAGGAGACACACATGACGGATATTTACCTTTAGTGGAATTTATTGTGATGAAATGTACAAAGTCACAAACCAGGAGATCAAACAAAGAATCATATCTGGATGCACAGTGACTATTGGCACTACAATATTCTGTTACCGCTCATGACTATTCTTTCGAAATACAAATAAAAAAAGCATATGGCATTTTTATGATTTCATTGTGATGTATGCACATATGACAGCAGATACAAGCCGTCTCTAAAATAGAAAACAAAAAAACAAAAATCACACAGTGCTTAGTTGAATTGATAATCGTATACGGAGCTAGCTGATTTGTCACCTGGCGATGACAACAAGTTAATTACACATAAAGACAGATCATACAGGCAGTTATCGTCTAACAGTAATGACTTGATTACATGTAGTTGATAAATAGAAGACCACGACAGATATGTGATCACTGAACAGTCTGAAAGAAAACCTGAAGGTGTTTTGATGTGGTCAGTGTAGTTAGCCGTAGATGTGCAAACTGGGTCTGAAAGGCTCAGACATCCAAACCAAGAACCTGAGAAAGTGTTTAAGTGTTTGTTTGTTTGCGTGTGTGTGTGTGTGTGTGTGTGTGTGTGTGTGTGTGTGTGTGTGTGTGTGTGTGTGTGCTCATGCTAGCAGCACTAACTGTAGAATTAAAGTAAACCAGTGTTGAGTATGGTACGGTTGTGTAAGAAAACCTATATACAAAAATACAACTCCCCTTAGCTTGTCTTTTTTTCTGAGAAAAATACACTTGAATACAAAAGGGGTATTATTGTATAAAAACATGTGCATTGCATTATTAAAACCACAGTAAATTTCTGAAAATGCCATTCATAAAACGTTACTCTTAATTTAAAGTAAAGCAAACTCAATGCTAAATACCCATACATTTGCCATGCCTGAAAATATTCAACCAACAAAAATCTCTCCCTACACAACCTTCCCATTGACCTTCACTACTCTACACATACCCTTTTCTAATGACTATCAATGCTGCGTGTAATTAATTAGCACTATGTTTACAGTGACTATTTTGCTTTTGTACATTCCTTGCTTGCAAACCTCCCTTAGACAGATTTTACATCCGGAGACATAATGTGTGAAAATATACTTTCCCCCTGCAGCATCTTCAAAAAAATCAAGTAATATTTAGATAGTAGCAAGAATATAAGACCTGACAATAAATTTTAAATTAAATACAGAATATTGAAGTGCCAAAGGCACTTTTGTTGGCTAGTGCTGGTGCGACATTTGCTCCACATTTTGAGACTTGATACGTCACCAGGAGTGTGGGAAATTGTTATGGGATAATTGGAAGATGGCGGCTTACAAGCACGTGATAAGCACCATTCGAGCTATAAAAAAAAGACATCTTTGTGTCAACACTGATGCGGGTTGGCCCAGTCCTTTCCTGTGGAGATCTTGACTCATGCAAGGTTGTCAAAGAGTGGCAGAACCACTAGAATCCAGCTACTGGTCTGCAGTTACTCAATACAGCCTAAGGGTGGCAGTAAAATCTAAATGGATCTGGAAGGATAAATTCATGACATGGCAGTGTGGCTGGTTGAGGTGCATTAAGATAGATACATGTGTGTATGTACTGCGATATGTGCACACTTGTATTCGTGTGTGCACGTTGCCAGGGAGAGTTAATGTTGTCCACCCAGGCTTCTGCATCTTCTCTGCCGCCCCATCAGGGAAGGGTCTCACTGGAGCTAAACACTGGTCACAAAGAGGCCTGTCCTTCGTAAACGTGTCATAAAGTCCATCCACCAGTCCTTGCCAGTCACTGCGAGATCTGCGTCAGTTCACATCAAACTGAGCAATCATCAATTTCAAACGACAAACTAAAAAGCAGCAATTACAAAGTTCATGTTCATGGAAGGGCGATACATTTTATGCATTTTTATTTTGAGCGGAGGGTGAGTCTTTCATTGTTTATCTCCATCTCTTTCCTTTAACAACGTACTCCGCCGCTCTCTTTAGTCTTTTCTCTTGACCTTTACAGTGGGTGACCGGGGTCGGAGCCCTATCAGGCCGCCCTCTCCTCCATTGCCGGCTTGTTGCTGGGAATTGGCTGGGCTCCATACACGCTCTTACTGTGGCTGTCCACGCTGTGGAAGTAGGGGTGGCTTAGTGCAGTGAAGGCCGATATCCTCCTGGAAGGGTTGAACGCCAGGAATTGCTGGAAGGGAGGAGAGAGGAGAATGAGCGAACAGGGTCATTAAATAACTGAACAGATGAATGCGCAGATAACGGAAGAAGAAGTCGGGAGTTATCGATGGGCAATAATTATCTTTTGGGATAATATTAAAAAATAAAAATTAGCATGACGACGATTACTAGCAAACTGTGGTTACGTTTTCCCAATTGTTTTAAACAAATTAATTCGTACAGTTGATCAAGCCACAACACTCTTCTATGGGAGCAGTTTTATGTCCGCTTAAACGTGGAAATGTTAACTGAATATCACAAATCATCACAGAAAATGGCGAAAAGGTGTCATATCCCATGTTTGGTCGAATATTGCTAGATTATTGACATCATCAAAATGAAAATATTGACTTATCACCCACTGCTTCATCCAAATCAAATAAGGATTGAAAGTGGGTATATAGCTTGATCTGTGATCAACAAATATGGCTGCTAGTTGAGAACAATATGCCATTTTGTACACTGTGGAATTTTAGTTTGACTGTCTAATCTTTGGGGTGGATAAGAGCTTGTGAGACCAACCAATAGGAGGGATTTTCCCTGGTCGTCAATGTCTGGAACCAAGTCTTCTATTGGTTTAGGGGGCCTGGGGGTAAAAGCACTCTGTGGTAGCCCCACCTCCTGGGGCCAATCGTCAGCTGAAGGCACTCCAACAACGCTGTAGGACAACCGTGGTCACCAGTCATTCAATCGTGTTCATACACAACATGTCAATTACTCCCAATTCAATTCCTGTAAACATTTTGTATCCTTAAGGGACGCAAAATAGTGCGTGTGATATCACCCAATAGCAGAGCAGGGAAAGCTGAGCATGTAGAAGCTGAAAAGCCATAGGCTTCAGCAGGCAAAACAGTACACATGATACTCACTCGAAGATCTTGCCCAGTTGATCGACGTCTGAGTTTCCCCGAAACAGAGGTCTGGGGAGAAAATTAAAACAATTTATTGCAACTGCTTTAAGCACACAAGCTAAAGCACAATGCTACATGTATTTATTGTGTACATGTAATAGTACAAGACAAATGCCTTGTTTTAATGGCTATAGATCCAAACAGCCTCAGGCCAATAGCATTCACACTGTACTCATACAGTACAGATGACTAGCCTTAAGATATTGGACTTTTGACCCAAATGCCAAAGAAGAATGTGTTCCACTAGTCACTGTGTGTCGCAGGCACTCGCTCGGGGGGGGGGGGGGCTGTCTCATGCATACAGTCGGGAGTCAGCAGCTGGGGCGGCAGTGGCACTGGAAGAGGGAGGGGAATGGAGAGTGGCAGCAGGCCTGCTGGTGGTTCCTGTGGCTTTGGACGCCTGTGGGAGGCCATGCTTCTCCTGGCGCGCGCACAGATTCCAGCAGCCATCATCGGCAGCGCAAGCCTGCCGACGCCGCACAGGGCAGAAAAAGCCCATTTATTCCTGCATGTGTGTCTGCCTAAACTCTCCCTATGTGTGTGTGTGTGTCTAGGGAAATGGGAGGGAGAGGCATGTGAAAGAACAGCAGGATTATTCTAACAGAGAGAGAAAGCGGTATGGGAACCAAAACCTTCCCCTTCAAGTTCCTCTGAAAGGAAATAAGGATGTGTTTTTTTTTCCAAAGAGAGGACTTTCCTCGACTTCTGATTTATAAAAGAGGACTTCACTTCAGTCCCTCGCAGACTCAAATGAGAATGAGCAGAATTCAGGGTTTTGGGCTGCCATAACCTACAGTATAAGTAGAGTAGACGTCCAATGCGGCGTGCGGGATTTGCGCACGTCTGTGTAAAGATTCATAAGATTAAGACAAGATGCGTAAGATTCCTACGAAAAGGTTACTATGTGTGTGTATCTATTCCCTTCAGACTTCACAGTCACCCTGCTTAGCTGAAGTCACGTGACTTGCTAACCATGTGTTCCCTGCATTTCCCCACTTGCTGGGAGTTTTGCATTGCTGAACACCCACACTTTCCTTTTGTCTCCAGCACTGGGAGATTATTCACACGGGTACTTTTTTTTCACAATTTTTCGTGACAGTAAAAGTCACATGCTACAGAGTTTTGTAACCAGAAAACCCACCGAAACTCTGAATTGATATATTATGATATGTTGATATAGAGATGTAGTTTGTTTCTATTTGAAATGACGTTTCTCCTTCTTTGGATGACACATTCTATGCTTCTAACTTTATGAGAGGACCACATGTGCAGGTCTTGGTGAAATATTTACCTGAGGTTTCAAGTCGTTTAAGATCAGACCAAACCAGTTCTGAGCTCAGTAAGGAGCGAGAAAAAAACACCTACAGCTAAGTCCTCATGCCAAAACAAGTAGGCCTGATAATTCCAAGAGGTCCATTTTTAAACCTGGAGTGGTTTGTTGGTTTGTTGGAGAGGACAACTGGATTCACGTTGGGCTGGCCACCGGCATGTACACAGACAACTTTGCGTGCACACACAACACAACACAACACACATACAAGCCTGGACAAAGCAGACACACACGCACGCACGCACGCGCACACACACACACACACACAGGGCAGGTCTGTTTCCCAGCCGAGAAATAAGACACACGCATGCACGTGCTTACACAAAGAGGTGGGTAGGCGGCTGAGTCACGCTCCCGCGGTGCCAGCTCTGTCCCACATTCCACTGAGACAACCTCTGGAATGTGTGTGTGTGTGTGTGTGTGTGAGTGTTTGCCTGTGAATGTGTCTGCTGTCCCAGAGTGAGTGTGTGAGTGCCAGTCTCTTCCCTAAGACCAAGCTGTGTGTGTGTGTGTGTGTGTGTGTGTGTGTGTGCGTGCGTGTGTGCGTGCGTGTGTGCGCGTGCGTGAGATCGCCGGCGCACACCGGGGGCAGGACAAGAGTGTTGTGTGGCGCGCGTGGAGGTTGTGTCTGTGGCGGTTTTTATCAATTGGGCTCCACCGCTGTGAGAAAGTCAACAAGGGCGCGGGGGCCTCTCCAGCAGCATTAACACAACACGTCCGACCTTTTTCGACGGGGAGGAATGTCAACAAGCGCTCTCCCCCTTCACCCCCCCACCCCCCCCGCCTGCCACAGCCACGCAGACGCAGACTTGCATGACATTTGTTTGAAATTCCTTCGACACCTAGCCAGCCGTTCTCACCCCCCAAGCAGCAGAGCACCGAGGGGAACCCATTGAGGTGGATTTACACAATGCTCTGTTTCCTTTTCGAGAACCGTGAGTCAAAAGATGGGAACATTTGAGGTGGTTATGACTCATGAGATAAATGGGTGTTGGGGCCCGGGGGTGGAAATGTGTGACCTACAGAGCAAGGTGGTGCCAGGTGACTAGAAGCTGTCACAACATGACTAATAATGCAGGGGACAGATTTGGTGTACCTATACAGCTAAAAGCCATCTGCTGCCAGAAAAGGCCACGGATGTGCAATTGTGATTGTTTCCGACTGCCGATTAAAACACGAGTAGAGATTTCATGTCAGGCTTGTGACAAAAGACACCTTATTTATTTGCAGCTTGGATGAACAGCGACCGCTCCCCCCCTCCCCCCTTCTGATTCTCTTTCTCACCCACAACCCCCTCTCTCTCTCTCTCTCTTTCCCTCTCTTATCCAGGTGCCCTTTAATCTCTAACAGGTGGCCTTTAAAAAGCTCTCTTAATCACCTGCAGGATGAAGAGAGAGAGAGAGAGAGAGAGACATAGGATGAGACTGTGTAGTTCTGTTCTCAGCCATCAAAGGGCCAAGCCTTGAGTTCCACCTTTAGGCACTGTTGGACATGCGCCAAAGTTGTGTAAACACACACACACAC
>JAOEHI010002584.1:0-11527 GCA_025447815.1 Percopsis transmontana
CCCCCCCCCCCCCCCCCCCCCCCCCCCCCCCCCCCCCCCCCCCCCCCCCCCCCCCCCCCCCCCCCACTAGTCAGGCGCTGTACACAGACGAGTGGGTGTGCTGCGCTTTCAGCTCAGCCATTAGTGAGTCACGCTGGTGAGCGCATGTGCTAGCCGAGGCATGGCACCCTAGGCATGGCACACTCGATTAGCAGGACTGTGGCAACGCGCACGAGACTGCACCTGCAGTGGAGTCTGCTACACATGTGCCAATGTGTCACTGGTGATACACCCTCAGCGAACAAACGGGTTTATCAGTCGCGCTGCCTGTCAACAGATTAACAGGTTTTACCGGAGATAGAAAGACACCAAAACATATTATTGTACTGGTGAGCAAGGAATGCAACAGCTAAGTGGTGGAGCCTAGATCAACTGCTGACCCATGAACCCCAAAAAGAACCATGATTCCCTTGCCCCAGCCCGTACCTACACACCCCGTGTGCATGCGTGTGTGTACATGAGGGTGATCACAATCTTGCTCACACAGGCATCCCTGATAGCCAACTGGAACAAATGACATTAAAAGATAACAGAACTAGAACTAAAACAACTACACTAAAAAAAATAAACTAAAAAACACAGTAATGCCTTAGTAGTAGCGGCCAGACTCCTCTGCCTTGACACAGCCGCTCCCGCTTAGCACATAACATAAAGAGTCACACACAGGTCAACAGGAATGGCAGATAAGGTGAAATGGACTCACGACTCTGGATACACACTGCCACGTATATTGTAGTGGCAGTTAGTTGTTAGATGGGGCTGTAGGGAAAATAAGTGTAGATCAGATTAGATCAACTTTATGGTCTTTGATTTCCATTCAATTCCTTGCATACAACTGAACTAAATGTCGTTTCTCACGGACCAAGGTGCAACATGAAATAACACTAAGACAATGAACGTAACTACATAAAGTGCACATACTATCTTAGTAGCCGCCTATATATACATAATATAAAAGGAGACTCATAATATGAGTCACTGATAGGCTCATTTGGAAAACGATGGCAATGCTCCAACGGTAATGCTCTATGGTTTCATGATGCATGGGTGTGGGAGCACACACACACGCACACACTTGCAAGCCCCCACTTGCAATACAGTGCTACATCCCTATTGGAAACGGACAAGTTAGTCACACAGTACTGAAACAATGGCTGTGGGTCCACAGGGCGGGGGGGGGGGGGGGGGGACACACCCACAGGGTCCAACGGGAGGCCACAGAAGTTAGCAGATGCTAATTCCGGCGCCATAGTAGAGTTGCATACTGAACGGAAATCCCCGCGGCCTTCAGAGCGATTCCAGATGGTGATCATACTGTAGAACCCAGGAGGAGGCGACGACAGCTTCACTCCACTCAACCCAGGACTGCTGCATACTGAACGTGGGTTGGACTCTCCCCTCTGTGGTCCCTGCCCGATGAGAGGGTAAGGTACAGGGGGGTGTTGTGTGTTTCCATGGGAAATGCTGGGCAGCCCTTTGAGGCTGCAACGTTACTGTGATCCAGGGCAATGAGGATGAGGTGGACTCGACTGCATTAACCACTACGCTTCATCACGCAGGCAGCGACAACGCACGCGCGCCACGCCTCTGGGATGGGGCTAGCAGGCACTGTGCTCCGAGAGTCCACGAACAAAATGAACACATTCCAATGGAGACAACTTCAGATACATGCGACACTTTGCTGCCAGGTCCCAGGCCGCTGACGGACGCTGGCACAGGCTGTCAAAGCCGTGCAAACAGAGCTAGCTCCCGTTGTTTAGGTCACTGTTGTGGGCACAAAGGTCAGTTTCGCAGCTCTGAACATATGGCTCAGGATCAAGGTAGGTAGGCCCATCACTCATCTTCAGGAGGTGAATGCCAACAAAGCGCTCTAATTGCGTATGGCCAGTTTGTAGGTTGGCTTGTAGTACACTCCCATCAGGGCCAAATAAGGCATTGGCATTCCCACATTGACAGCACAAGCTCCAGATCCTGTATTGCAGTTCTGGGACAAAATCTCTTCCATCGAAGGTGTGATAATGAAAGTCTCCCCATGGCGAACAGATTAGATTTCAAAGAGCAGAATGTGGTCCCAGCTTTCATAATACACTCTATTTTGGGACCACAGCGCAGGTCTTCACAGGAAGTTTTAGCTAAAAATAAAGCAGCACTTCATTAAGCGTCACAGGCCGTAAACAAAAACAATTACCAAATTCAAAGAATGAACCATATACAAACATAATAAAATAATCTTTAATGCCTACTTTTCTCACAAATAGTCAGATGCTCCTCTCCATTTATCCTGCTTAGGTCCCATATCTGGTACCATTATAATATGAACCGGGCTCTGTCTTATCAGACAGCTGGGCTGTTTGGTCCTGAGGAAAACCCGCTAAAAGAAGGCGAGTAGAATCTTCCATGGGCGCCATCAGTTACAATTACAATTATGGCATTTAGCAGACGCTTTTATCCAAAGTGACTTTTACATACTGCTATTACATGGAGCAGGTAGGGGTTAGGCATCTTGCTCACTGATGTTTACAGGTAGGCCATCAACCACATCAAAGATGGGATGTGTCTGGCCGACGTCATCTACCAAACGCAATACCACTAAAGATGAGTAATTATATACACTGGCTGTGTCTGAAGGAAACGACTTGAAGAGGGCTATTGCTAGCTGTGTGGATCTCAGTTGCGCTAACAATGGGGACAACTTTCATCACACTACCAACAACAGACATTGTTTTGGCAGTGATTTCACGCACAACAGAGTCAACAGTTGCCATTGCCAAAGGCAAAATTAGAGCCATTTGCCATGTTTACTAGGGGTTTGACAACACAATCAAAACCCCACTGAGAGATGGGTTCTGGTTCTGCACAGCCATAAAAGCAGTTCTGAATGGTCGTTGTGGAGCAGGTAAAACCCACCATGACACTAATGGCCTCTCGGGAGCATATCTCTGAACAAAAGAGTCAGCTGTTACTCTCATGATGTTTCTACAGTACAGCTAAAAGAGCTCTGCATAGCCTGAATTATTATAACCATTTTGGTTAAGCAGATGACACTTCCATGACAATGTAAATGACACGCTTGTAAACAGAGCAGAAGTAGGCCTACAGGTTTTACCACCATGTGCAGTAAATAGTGATAAATGTCGATGGTGTCGGATTTCAACGCGCTCAGCAGCCAATGAACATCCCTGTCAGTTCCACATTTCTGACTGGAGCACACGTGTGTTAACATGCAAACTCATTCTCACAAAGTTTCCATGATAACAGGCATTTCAGTTTGGACGTGACAACGTAACAGTGTTTAGAGTCAACTCTGCAGAGCAAGTCATTGTCTAAAAAGGTAAGTCTGGCTTCAAACTACTCTACTATCTGTATTAAGGCGCTAACATATATTGTACCGTATGCGTCAATTCATACAAGATCATAAACTGCCTATTTACATACTTTGGAATCCTCCTGTACCTTGTACCTTATATTGACCTGATCATTTCTGCTGCTGTGACACCTGATGCCCTATCCAGGGGATCAATATCTTCTTCAATATCAATATCTCTTATCTTATAGCACAAGTATGTTGGGTTCAGTCATCAATGTATCTAATGTTGTCAAGAAAATCTAAAAAAAAAGTTATACAATAAACTCAAAGCAAAGGGGGAACTATTTAAGACTAATGCGGTTTCACAACTTTGAGATTCTTAGAAAGGTCACTGACTGCAATGCGCTTGATACTGTACATATTTTGAATGCTGTTCTTTGGTGGGAGTTTACTCCAGCTTAGAGCAAAAGCTCTGACAGAAAGGCTAGACACTGCCAAAATTATATACACAGCCCTTTATTGAAGCTACAATGGCTTTACAAGCCCGCCGTTCACACAAAATAGATGTCACCTCTTAAATGTAACTGAAATGGAAAAATAAAAGCTTATTGAAAAACAAGAAGAAAAAAAAGAAAGAAAGCAAAGTGTGATACTGAAGTTAATGGCGAAACCACACCCCACCATGACTAAAAATACAACTTCTCTGGGTAGACAGAATTACTGCTGCAAGGTGGGTGGAGATTACAACTACTACAAGGCTATTTACCAAACACACCTGAAGCAACAGTAAAAAAAGAAATACTGGACATAACAAAATTGTGTTTACCACAATGACCAATGATTATTTGACCTTGATGAACTTTAATATTTGCCTTTATGCAAGGGGTGGAGGGGGTAAATCACTGAAATGTCACACTTACTTAGACGGCCTTTAAATTATTACACGTGCACCTTGGCAGAATCAATTGTTGTAGGCCTATTATCGTTAGGCATAGGCCTTGAATTAAAATTAACGTTCTATAAAAATACACAAGATAGGCAAGTTTCCGTTCCACGTTATTCCCCCATCAGTTATAAACAAATCAGCCAGGAAGTCAGGTCTCACGACGTTTCGACTAAGTGAGGTAGGCTACTGAAATTCTACAGTAGGCTACTGTTTTCGAAGTCGCCTATGCTGATTGCACAAGATCAAGGCTATGATGTTTACGGCCAGTGAGATGGCTGTGAATCCCCTAATCGCTAGAACAGTAGTTCTACGTACAAAAGTGCCCAGCGACAATCCGGTGTACTTCTTGGAAGCAGACGCTCGTCATATATCAGGTCTTCACTCTTCACACTGTACATTTGTGAAGGGGAAAAAAAGATCCTCGTCGCGTGGTTTTCTTCTACTGGTAGACTACAGTCATCCCCGATTTAAAGATCTACAAAGGTAGGCTATGATCAATGGAGACATTTGTTATAGTTTATTGCGAGATGGACTAATAAGAATATGGAGCTGCAGCCTAATCTCCATCTCTTTTCCCAACTGCAATATTTTATGCCATCTTTCTTTATTTCATTGTTATTATTCCTCATACATTTTTACACTAGTATAAACTTTAAACTTTATATTTACAGTTTTGTACTTTTACACATTACACAACCACTGATTAAATCATTATGGCAGTAACCAGACATTTCCATTGTAATGTGTAGCTTGCTGCAATAACCCCCCCCCACACACACACACACTTGAGAACCACTGTGTAACACAAACTCTGTTTAGGGACTTTTACTGTCATTTACTGTATTAGTCTACTGTGAATTCACTTGTAACCCTGGCACCAGTAGATGAATTTTAAGTCTAACATTGTTTCCTCACTCATTGTTTTGAACGTGTCCTAGCGGCAAAATGGAATATTTGTCATTTTTGAGATAGCTGAAAAACATATTCTCATCAGGCTGACTTGGATAAACAGTCCCCATAGATATGACAGAGCTCTCCACTGAACCATAATAAGAAACCACATTTAGAAAGAGAATGGTAGTGAATAACAAACGATCCAGGAACTTCTCTTATTTAATCTTTCTCTCTTAAATTTTTTTTCCTGTCTTCTTTGGGCTGTTAGTCTCTTAGTCTTTTAGCTGTGCTTTAGCTGTGTTCCTTTCTTTGTTCAGTGCACTCACTGTCCTACAGTAATTCTGCTATCTGTTCACATCAGGGATTGTTATCCTTCAAGGCATGTCAGCATTGTGTGTGTGTGTGTGTGTGGTGTATTGGGGGGGCTTTGTTGATATAGATGATAGAAGTAGGCTACTGGTTGAGGTGGGTGAACTCTACAGTGTTCATCTTTCAATATTAAACCCTTTAAAGAAGATTTAAGGGTACTATGGGCCACACTCTGCACAGGCATACTGTTCAGGTTAATCCTGTCCTGGGAAGGGGAACGCATAGAAAGAGAAAGAATAGACACAAGGCCTGTTTACCCTGCAGAACAGTATTTGTCTTCCCTGCAGCTCTGCTGTCCTGATTTAGGATTCATAGATTTTTCGATTTATGACCCATGATCTCTGCATCTCTGGCTGGAGGACAGCCAGCATCACCATGTCTGCTTTATTAGCAAGCCATTGCTTATCATAGGCTGCAAATTGGGTTTGGTATGAAAGAGAATGAAAAGATAGGGTCAATTCAATTGGCATTCAAATGTACAAGAATATATTACCCAATTAAAGAGATAAATAAATAAAATGACGCACGCTTCAGGAACCGTTTTGATACAGAGTCCGTGGACTGTGTTGATAAATATTTCCAAATTGGATCAGCTTATTTTCCTCAAAGCGAGTCTGAATAGAAAATTGGATACAGAGAGGATTTTATTTGCGGCTTCTTGGGTTGTTTAGTGCTTGGAGATTTATTGCAGCAATTCACGAGGCCAGCCAGGCCGCACTACGCTCCCTTTCAAATCAGTCTTTAGTTGTATGATTAACACCTTTTAACTAACATATTTCTCACTGCGTGGCCTCCCTGTCTGATCTTAGCAGCCAATCGTTGCGTGGGCTGGTCCTGGCTCTTCTTCTCTGCAGCTCTTCAGCATTACATTTGCCTGCTATAGAAGTGTGTAGACACCAGCGGTCAAGGCAGGACATAGGAGTAGAAATGATATGCCTACAGAGTCTCCCCTTGTCTAATTCATTAAGTACCTTAATAAAGTGCCCCAAGAGTTCATGCCCGTTTCTTCTCACCTCCCACCAAGTGCATTTGGGAACGGTGTGAGTGTAGGCAACTGGCATGAATGGTTTATTTTCCGTCTGGTGGGTAGCCTGTGCCTTAACAATGCACCTCTGCTCCTAACACCTTCATATTATTTCGAGGCGGAAACGAAAACACAATGGGCAAGGCTTACAATGTATCGGGTGCTGTGAACACTTTGAACGCACGTCAGTGGGGGGAAAACCCTCCCAGTGTATCCAAAACAGTGGTGGGTGAAATATTTCCTGCTGGTCCTGTGCCAGAGTCCGGCCAGCGTGGCTGTGTCCATCCGGCAGAACCTCCGCTGGACAAGAGGTTGTTTCTTAGCTTCCACGATTTAAAAATACTATCGATTGTGCTGCGCTGCCTCAGCCGGCAGTTGGGGCTTGGCCTGATTTAGCTAGGAGCAGCTGTGTTTCACATCTGCATGCCGTGGAGCACAAGGAGGTTTGTTTTGACCCTGTGCCATGAGGAAATAGAGGGAGAAAAATAATCTTTCACAGCCAAAGCAAATTTGACCTTTTTTTTTAAGGACAAGGCTTAGTGACAGTAAGACAGTAAGAGTACTTCAGTTATTATTGCTGCTAAGTTTTTTTTTTATTAAATTAGTATTATTTTATCTGGAGGCACATCATAGGACTATTTTTGCCTAGCATGACATGATATGTGCATAGATTTCCATTATTTCCTGGCGTAAACTGCTAGTTATGCAACTGCTCTGTGACTACACACCTGGCATGTACAGGCTTATCATGTACAAGGAGAGGAAAATGTTGACTAGGCAGTTGGTGCCAGCTGACTGTGACGGAATGCCCACAGAACACTTTTTTTGCTGAGCACTGTGGGAAATGCGGTTCTCATTGACTGCCCCCCCACCCCCAACCCCCTATTCTCCCAACCATTTATCCCTACCCATCTCAGATTACACTCTAGATTTACATTTTGTCCTTTTTCAACAGTTGAAAGTAACCAACTGCTGCTTGGCAGGAGATGGGCCACAGTTTTACATTTACTAGCATTCTAGCATTCTGAAGTCTTAAGCCTTGAGTGTAGTTTGGGTTAAAGGGTAACTGTTGCAAATTCTATTGCTGCAGACACCGTCACTATCCGCCCTAATCGAGCACCAAGAGCTCTCACATATCCGTAGCTAAATATTAATAGCGAATATTTGTAACTTTGTTTGCTCCCCCCCTTTAGCATACGAAGATGATGCGATTGCTCTTCCTGTGTCTTCTGCTGGCTGCTGTGACTGGTACGTTTCTATCTCTGTGCACAGCTTTCAAGTCATAAGCTTCTGGTGAGGCTGAGCTCTTTTAAATGTCTGTATCATTTTCTTCCCTTCACACTTGTGCAGTGTGTCTACGATATGAAACCATTTAGATTGAGTAATTTAGCATACAGGAAGACCTGTGGTGGAAACATGATAATGTCTCTTGGTGACAATTACGTAATTTAGCAGACGCTTTTATCCAAAGCGACTTACAATTACATGGTGCTATTACATGGAGCAGATAGGGGTTAGGCATCTTGCTCAAGGATTCTTACAGGTAGGCCAACCCTGGGGCTTGGACCCACGAACTTCCGGATGGGAGTTCAACACCCAGACCACTAGACTATCCTGCCCCTAACAATGATAAACTTTTGTGAAATTAATAAATTTCACAGAATTTAAAAGAAATGAATCAAGAGGTGTCATTAGCTTACAGCGCAGTCTTCTCAGAGGTCCTCTGCTATACTGTAGTTGCTGCCCTGGAGCAGATGTAAGGTAATGAGTATTACAAAACGGGTAGCTCAAATCAAGCGATCTGTTTGGTTCATAGTAGTGGTATAATAAACGTGTACAACGGCAATGACTTAAAATTCCAAATTGCACAGATCCGTATCACTGCGATAAAATACTGTTAGAAAGTGCAGTCTCTGATCAACCGTCTTCCTACCTTTCACAACACAACCTCCTGGACCCTCACTAATCTGGGTTCAAGGCTGCGCACTCCACTGAAGTGTCCTTCTGTCCAACTGCAAAGAGCCTCGGAGTTGTCTTAGACAATCAACTGGCCTGCGCAGCCAACATTTCTGCAATGACCCGTGCCTGTAGATTTGCCCTCAAGAAGGATATCAGAAGGATAAGGCCTTTCCTCACAAATGAAGCGGCACAGCTCTAGTCCAAGCTGTAGCAATCTCACGTCTAGATTACTGCAACTCTCTACCCGCCGGGTTACTGGTCTCTGCTACCAGACCCTTACAACAAATCCAAAATGCAGCAGCCCATCTAGTATTTAACCAACCAAAGTTATACCACGTAACCCCCTCTTTTCTGAGACCTTCACTGGCTCCCTGTCTCAGCCCGTATCTGATTCAAGACATTAGTGTTGGCCTACAAGGCAGCAAAAGGAACTGCCCCGCTCTACCTCCAAGCAATGGTAAGATTCCAAGCCCCAGCCAGAGCACTTAGATCTACCACCTCGACTGGCAGGCTGGCACCTCCGTCGCTACGAGCAGCGCGTAAGAATCGTGCAGCCCAGTCCAGACTCTTCTCTGTCCTTGCGCCGCAATGGTGGAATGAGCTTCCTGCAGCGGTCAGAACAGCATATTCGCTACCAATCTTCCGCAAGAGACCACTTGCCCACCGATCTTTCTACTTCATAGTACTAATCCCACTAACAATCCTTGTTCTATCCTTCTTTCCTCCTTTAAAAAAAAAAGAATAAAAAAAAAAGAATTCCTTCTCTCTCTCTAACTTTGCAGTTAGCAATTATTGACTGTTTCAAGAGTGATAACTTTTGATTATTGTAAATATTAACTGTTTTGAGGAGCTAATGATACACTTTCAAGTAATGTTGTGCAAATGCATAGGTGAAGTAACCTTGTTACATGATGTTAACAAATTTATTAATTGTAAGCCTCTTTGGATAAAAGTGTCTGCTAAATGCTTAAAATGTAAAGTAATGTTACGTTAATGTGCTGGTACTGTGAGTCAATGCGGCCCATTTCCTCCCACAGCTTACTCGGACGAGGATGAAGGATCAGCGGGAGAAGGTACAGTATGTCACTTGTTCTTTGTTTGTGAAAAGAGGTTTGCAAGAATGTAACAGGCCCTGTACTAGCTAGTTTACTGTCTTTGTGTCATTTCATGTTGCACCTTGGTCCGTGAGAAACAACAGTTGGTCCAGTTGTATGCAAGAAACTGTATGGAAATGAATGCCAATAAAGTGTTGGATGTGTCTGTGTGTAAGGCTTGTTATAGGTGAACACATCTATATCTGTCTTTACATGGAGGTTCTTCCTCTTTATTCCACAGGTTTCGACGATGAGGATGCAGTCTTTGGTGAGTCTACAACCTCAAATCCTCCTTAGTGTCCCGGAAGGCTATACACTTTACGGTTGCCTCAAAGCCACTCCCACAACTCAGACAATGGCAGTGTTTGTTTGGAGACGTGAATGCAAGGTTAAGGCCTCTGTAATTATTGTCAGTCAGTCAGTCAGCAGTTTGTATAGGGTGTTGTAGCTGAGTGCGGGGGCCACGGCCCCTGTTGGCTTTTCCTCCTCCCAATCATTAGAGCCAGAATGGAATCAATTAGCTCTCTTGAGGAGCCCTACGGATTCTGCTGAAAGGCCAATGAGCACGCCGACATCTCTGCCGCCTTGCCAGTCAACTAATCAACATTGGCATTCTCATTCTCTCCTGGTGCCTCCAGCTGTCAGTCGTCATCTACTCTATGATGGGTCTTTGATAGAATTACTGATCTGTTTAGGATGAGGCTGCACCCTGTCTGCTCCCAGAGAAACTCCTCACTGAAAGCACCCTCTGATAAAACCCCAAGCTCCTTCCCTCGTCCACACGGCTGTCTTGCTCCTTGCAACCCCTCTCAGGAGACTCGCATGCGCAGCTTCGCACGCAGTCCAAGTGATTATGTGTTGAATAAATGAGCGTAAGCCCTACGTTTAACCTCTCACTATTTTGAAGGGGTTTCGTTTGTAAGAAAGTCAGCAGACCTTGACGTAGTCATGGTTTGATTGTGAACTGCAAAAAGAATCCACGTTAAATTTGGTATAATGTTGCAAATCCTTTTGAAATAACTTCAGTGTGGTGAGAATATTTTAGAGAGCTTAACTAATACAAGTGACAATATCTAAAGAAGAATACTTATATTAAGATCGTGCATGCAAATGCATTTGGTCTGGAAATGAGTATATATAGCCATGGAAAAAATTTAGACCAGTGTACATTTAAATAAATAAATATATATAAATATACGTAATTGTATTCATATTTAATATATATATATATATATATATATTTATTATTATTATTATTAGCACTCACTTGTTTTAATACGAGACGATATTATATTGTTGGGTTTTAATGTGATCAGGATTTTTTTAATTAATGGAGCATTTTTTACTAATTGATCAATCATTTACCCTGTGACAACCTTGTTTATGCTCCCATAGATTATACAGATCGTCCAACAGTCAACGAGGGGAAAACATTTACCGACAATGAAGCAGTCGCGAGAAAAATTCCAGGTCAGCAAAAAATAAGTTTTGAAATCAAGCGAAAGTTCCTTAAAATAGACAGAATCCTTAAATGTTATCATTATAATGGTATCATCAAGTAATGCCACTTGACATCTGAAAATAAGTTTGAGTTGGTAAGCTGTGCAGAAAAATGTAAATAAAATATGCACACTGTATTGATAAACTAATAATTTAGTTAGATCTATGTACTTATTATGCTCTTGTTGCTTTTTGTGGTACCAAAGTGATTGAAAGGGATCCTGGGTTTGTAAGCAAGACCACCAATGAAGCAGATGGCAAAGGTTAGAGAACACTTATCCGAGCAACAGTATTCTATACTGTAGGATGGTCATTGCATATTACTGTGTATGTATACAGTACATACATACATACATACATACATACATACATACATACATACATACATATATATA
>JAOEHI010002585.1:0-11526 GCA_025447815.1 Percopsis transmontana
ATAGTATAAAACCCTTTTATATAAAATATTACACACAGTATGTGGAAAAAGTGATCTTTTTCATTCATTAATTTTCTCTGTAGATTTTCCAATAACAGTAACATTGTTATTATGTCTTCCTGGTACTCAGACCCATCAAATCCACAGATATCCTTCCCCCAGAGAGGGGTCACGAGGTAGCCAAGGAGCTCGGCATTCCCTACTATGAGACCAGCATAGTTGCTCAGTTTGGAGTCAAAGACGTCTTTGACAATGCCATCCGAGCTGCTCTTATCTCACGACGCCACCTGCAGTTCTGGAAGTCTCACCTGAAGAAAGTCCAAAGGCCTCTTCTTCAGGCACCCTTCCTGCCTCCCCGTCCTCCTAGGCCGATAGTGGGCATCCCAGACCCACCCCCCACAGAGGGTGAGGCACCAGACTCCCTCTTCTGCCAGCCACTGTGCGCGGATGTACTTTTCCTCCTGCAGGGCGGCGGCACTCGCGTCTTTGCTCACAAAGTTTACCTGGCTACTTCCTGCTCCAAGTTCTATGACCTCTTCACACTCGATCTTGGTGGATCATCAGTGGGACCGAGAGGGGACAAGAGAGAGAGCGAGGAGCGCTACGAAAGCGGGGATGAAGATGAGCAGAGCCGGAGAGGAGCCAAGGAGCAGGCCGGGCGCACCAAAAGCCTGGACATCGACAAGGACGGGACAGAAGGGAGAGCGCATGGACTCAATCGGCCCACACTGCTTCAGCAGGGCTCCCTGAGGACTTCTCAGAGTGATAATGCCCTCCCCTCACGGGCCCAGTGCTCCCAGGCAGCCTTTGGGACTGGGCGTGTCCTCTCAGGTTGGGGCCGGGGCTTCCTGAGTGTTTGTCTGGAGCATGTCGATGACCCCATGACAGGACGACTGCGGCTTATGACCGTGGTGGCTATGGATGCCCTCATACAAGAAGAGCCATTCCAGGTGATGAATTACACAACCACGTCAGCAGACATTAAAGGAGACAAATTGCAGTTAGGTCATTTAGCGGAGGCTTTTATCCAAAGTAATAGGCAGATAAAGGTTAGGCATCTTGCTTACAAGTAAGCCACTGGGTTACAAAAACGTCTTCTAGCACTTCCGCATTACTTTGTTGTGAACGTCAGTAGTATAGTCTCCATAACTTTAGTTAACTTTAGAAAGGTTAGCTAAAACGAAAAGAAATTGCCTGATTATCATTGATCAGTTTCTCCTCCGCCATTGTTGACAGTTCTGATATCGTATATCCCGCCACCTCTTCGATTTTAATTGGCTGACAAGAGAGAAATTATGTTGAGCGAGCCCAGCGCTGTTCCAAATGTTGGAGCCAAAAAAAAAAGCTGAGTGCTGAGGGCGTTTTGGCGCCGAGGACGTTCAGTGTTGTCAGCGCTGAACTTCATAGGATTTGTAGGGAAAATAGATGCTGCCAGCGCAAAAAAACCCATTTGGTGGACACAGGCCCTTATCCATTAACTTTATTATAGCGACCTCTGTTGGGCTGCCTGTTATGAGTGTTGGACTAAATTGAAGGGGTGGGTTAGGGGGTAAGAGCACTGCCACAAACAGCACTGAGAGGGGAAGGTTGACCTCTGTTTTACTTTGGATTCAGATCTCTATTGTATTAATGTGTGTCAGTCTTGGTGACTATGCCTTTAAACAAAATTAGGCTTAAACTGTACTAATTGGTTTGTCCCAGGCGGTGCTTCAGTACCTGTACACAGGCAGCCTAGATGAGGGCCGAGGAGACCTGATGCAGGTGGCCACTATCGCCGAGCTGCTTGAGGTGTTTGACCTGCGTATGATGGTGGCCAACGTCCTGAACAGAGAAAGCTTCATGAACCAGGAGATCACGAAGGCTTTCCATGTCCGGAGGGCCAACCGCATCAAGGAATGTCTCAATAAGGGGACATTTGCCGGTAATCCACTGTGCCAATCCTGGAGCACTTCCAATCATAGCCTATTTTTTTCTTTCAAGATGTGTGCGTTTATTCTGTAAAGCATCAAGTGGGGGTAGGAGGGGTTGGGAGAAAGACTTTGTAGTTTCATTGACCGTAATTTAAAATCCAAATAATCCATTAAAATTTTTTCTGTATTGTCTCTAAATGTACGCTCACCGTACATTTGATCATGGATTTGCCTTTGTATATTTTTTTTATAAAATATGCAATTTATGTGTGTATTGTTTATGTGCAGTTCATCGATTGTCATCAGATGACTTGATGACAAACCATTGTACTGTGGGTGTGCTTCAATCTGTTTGGTGCCTCTCTGTGTCCATGCATGTGTATGTATTCTATGTGTATGTTTATGTCTTACTGTTTGATTCCCTACACTTTTTCGTATTCATATCTGTACATCCTGCATCTCAGTAAAACAAAGAGACTCAGGTCTTTCTAGACAGCCTTTGTTCACCTTCCATCTCTAGGAATCTGTTTGAATTTTTGTTTTTTTTGTACAATTTGTACAATTGCTCTGCTTTATCGAAGTTTAGGCTATAGGTTTAGATTTATGAAATAATAAGGGTTCCAGTACAGCCCATTATATATGGACAGTTGTTATACAGGCATACTATCACACACACTCCACTTCACACCTGCTGTAGTGTCATAAACTCTCCTTTCCGTACTTTGCGTCTTTCTGTCAATTTATCTCTTTGTCTGTCTACCTGTGTCTGTCTCTTTATGCGTCTGTTTGTCCCTCTGTCTGCCTGGATGTCCGTCTGTCTGTCTGTCTGTCGGTCTGTCGGTCTGTCTGTGTTCCTCCCTCTGTAGCTTGGGCTTCTGTGGCACACCCCGAGCTGAATGCTCTTTTCCCACCCCGGTTTTAGATGTGGTGTTCCGTTTGGATGACGGCTACCTTCCCGCACACAAGCCCCTGCTCATATCCAGCTGTGATTGGATGGCCGCCATGTTCCGTGGCTCGTTCATGGAGAGCTATATTGAGAAGGTAAGATAATGTGATAGAGGAGCATGCGAACCCCATTAACGGGATGACTTGGCCTCAGGGAAGGATCGGTTAGTGGTTGGGGTGGTCGGGGTTCGATTCCTGACATAGCCAGCCTACCAGTAAGCATTCTTGAACTTGAAGCCTGCTACCTGCTCCTTAATACTTGTATTTGTACTCACTGTAAGTCCCTTTGAATGAAAGCATGAATTTATAAACAGTTACAACATTTTTGAGATAACAAACCCAATATATGGGCTAAAGGTTTATATACAGTACAGACAATTCAGTCAGTATCTAAGACTTGTTTAAACCATGTCCCAGAAATCGGTGTTTGATCTGGGAACCTGTTGAGTTCACATATCACTAACCACATAATGACCACGTGTTCACACAGCTGAGCAGAGTGCATAGCATCCCGTTTCACCTGTTATCACATTGCTCAAGCAGCAGAAAATCCTCCCCTGGTTCAGGCTTCCTGTTTGAACGCCGCTTATAATTTCCTTTCACATGATTCTATCAAACATTATGGTTTTAAATCTAAGAAAACCTGCACAGTGCTTTTGATTATTCATACATTCATACCAATCTTTGAATTCCTTGTATATTATATATTTTTTTATATTTATGTATTTATTTTATATGCTTCAATTGGTTAATTACCAATGACAATGCATAGCTCTAGCTACTGGCTGGACAACCAACCTATCTCTCTCTCAGCACAGCATGAGGCTGTGGCACCATCTCACCAATCTAGTTGACATCTTTACCTAAGCCCAGAGGAGTCTTTCTATTCAGGTCAACGTTCCCCATGTGGTGGGTCTGGTTACCCTAGATGTGCTTTCTACTGAGGCTCAGGTTCTGGTCCTCTACATCCCTTCCTGGAGCAGGGCCTCTTCACCTGACCTGACCCACCTATAGTTTTCAATGATTGACTGTACTCTGTCGAAGTCTCTGTGGGCGGTGTTGAACTAGATTCTCAGGGGTTCCGTTTTTTTTAAACCTCAATGGATTTCCGTTACATAGATTACATAGATAGAATAGCATGGTACTGTAGCTTAGTAGATGGATAGATGACTGGCACAGTGGAAACATTTAACCTGATGTAGATAAGGACGTTTATTGAAGCTAAGGGTGGGGTGTGGACAATAACACAGTATCTATTTCTTATAGCTGCCAGTGTCTATTGTGAAATTGTTCATGTCAGTTTCTGTACTGTGTAATAAACCCAGATGGTGGTTCTAATTGTGGGCATTGACGCATATTTTATAGTTCTATTAGTGTGTTCGCTCTGGATCTTCATGCTATTTTATGAAAGAACTGGGTGGAATCACTTGATAAAGAAACACTTGACCCGCGGTTGCATTAGACTTTCTTGTTGTCTGTCATGTTGTCTGACATTTTAATGATAAGACATAATACATACACAAGACATAACACATAATAGCATTTCATTTTAATTCAGCTTGTGGCCGCTAATTTTACTGGGCAAGCAAGTGGCAGCAAGGAGGTCAAGAGGCAATACTGGGTTCAGGGGGAGCAGAAGTGGTGGCTGAGGAGGGAGGATGGCAAAATGCCCTGCGACATCTGTACAATCTGTAGAAAAGATGACTAACGGATTTGTCTGACAAAGCTGCTGCTGGCTGATAAACGTCATCAGTATAACTTGTCATTCATCCTCCACCACATCAATCCCACTTATTTCCCCTTGTTTATCAACGGCATCACAGTTATTGGGCTTTTTAAAGAAACTTAGGCCACTCATTTCGGCCGTGACATTTTGCGATGGTATGTAGCAATATAGCCTACCAATGCGATAGCTAAAGCCAGTTAGACAATGAGGTCATGCACGTAGGATCAAAGACCAGACAAGACGAGACGAGACGATATATAATTAATATGCACACTCGCTGGACTGGGGTGTGAATTACACAACTGGACTGGGGTGTGAATTACTTAAAGTTACGGTAGATCACCCTCAGTGTTCTAATCTGTCCAAATGGCAAATGGCCTTCAGATTTATCTGTCACTGTTAAAAAAAATTCTGTCAATGACAGAAATTATTCGGTTAACGCGACCTCTACACTTGAATACTGGTATTTCAATAGGAGTTGTGTTTTAGCACTGGACACAACAGCTTCTGCTTTGTCTTGAGAGAGAAGACATTCTGTTTTGTTCAAGTACTGCAGAGAAACAAATGGAGGAAGTGCAAATCATTATATAGCAGAACATACTAGGGTGTAATGATGTGAAATGTCTTCTAAACAATGGAATAACAAGCCTTAAGGTTGGAGTCAGAGCCACTTTATTCCCACAATTTGTGTAACATTCAAATTTAAATACCACCTGACTGAAAACACTTTGTTTTGTTGTTACAGCATGTGCTCAACCAACACTCACTAACTTGAACGGTCTTGGTTCTTGCCACAGTTCTTTCACACTTCCCATTTGATATTTTTAGACTCACACCTTTCAGTATTCATTCTGCTGCTGCTGTGATAACATGGCTATTCTATTTCTGCTTTTATATCCATCTATTGTGTTCCTGCAATGTGCTGTTAAGTATCTTAAACCTTTCTAAGTCACCTAACCTCTGAATCAGCTAACCCTTTAAGAAATAATGTGAAATGTATTTGACACAGTCATAAAAAATCATGACTAATAGCTCAAATCTGGTGTGGCAATCCCACAACAGTAAGGAGTAATACACTTTACTGTGTTAGTGGAGTGGACTGTGTCAAGGTACACCACCGGATTATGTTCTAGTTGTGTGTCTGTGGTTTTGTGTTGAGGGGGAACAAGTTGAGGGGGAAAAATAGCTTGTATTCACCCTTAAAATCTTCTCTAAAGTTCTACTGAAACTGTAAAGTGGTTTAAAAACTTGTGTTTGCTTGGTCTCTTTACTTTAAATTCATTTTAATCACATTCCATTTAATCTTCTTTTTTTAATTCATAGGTCCCAGAGAGGACTGTTGAAAAAAAAACAGATGATCTGACTCGTCAATTAACATAAATGTCATGTCACTGTGAGTGTGTCCACTCATTAATGCTTCCTGTGCCCGTAATGCGCTTTGAACTAGTGAGATCACCTTCACATCATGACTTTCAATCCATTACGATAGGCTGTCGCCAAGATGACATTCTCCTAATTGGGTGGTGTGGGGTGGGGGTTAAAGGGCACCTCAGCAGGTTTTCTGGAAGCCCTCCAGGAGGGCCTGGTTCACTAGTTTTCATCAATTACATCCCTTCCGCTGACTCTGTGACCTTGCAGCATGCCTACCAGACCTTTTTCAGTTAGAGCAATTAAAAAGGATAAAAGCATATTTCGTTTGTTTATATAATTATATAATATAATTGTTAATTCAATTGTTTTCTACAATATTCCAAACTACATTAAAAACCGTATGAAAGTTTAAGTATACAGACTCAGGTTGGCAAGCTTCTTTACTAACCTCTAGTGACACCTAGAGGTTTTTGCAGGTTTTTGGCTTTAAATTATTGCATTGTTTAATAATAGTATATCGTTTTCATAGATCAACCCATTGTATGTTGTGTGTCATTATTTGTAGTGTACCATGCCATCTTCTGAGCTTTTTATAGGACCAAATACAGTATATAAAGAATGAAGGGTATTCTACACTGTAGACTGGCTTGGTCAAGAGCACATTTGCAAATAGTAACAATACCCTAGTTCAATTATCTGGGAGTAAACCAGCACCTATTTATTTGCAATTAAGTCCTTCAGCAGACACTTTTTATCCAAAGTGGTTTTCTGTGAGTACAATTACAGGTAGTAGTAACAGGTGGTCGTCAGACATCTTGCTCATGGATGGGCTTGTTGAGGATTGAATTTATGATCTTTATGGTGGGAGTTGACCACCCTTGCCACTAGACTATCCTGCACCCTCTATTTATTACCCTCTGCTTGTAGGTCATCCATAATTTCGACCCTGGTGTGACAGCAATTTCAATGTAAAGAAACAAATGTATTGTATGTAGAGATATACTGTGCACTTAAGAACAGAGGTCTCATTTCTGGCCTCCCTCTAAATTCAGCTCTGTTGCACACGGGGCTTGGCCGGCGTCCTGCTGTGCAACAGCTTTGCTGAGCTATTCTGAGTAAGCTTTGAGATCCTTAGAGATAGACGCTTTGCTCACATCAGTGGCCCCAGACAGTGCTTTCATCTGAGTCAAGATCAAAGAGCTCCACCAGATCAGTCCTTTACCTCCGACCCCCCCACATTGTCAACCGATCATTTACCACAGTATGTACAGTATTTGGCGCTTAGCGTGTGGTGTCAGAGTAAAATCACTTGAGACATTTAACACAGGACACCAGTTAAATAAAAGCTGATGCCAGTTTTATAGGCCTGTGGGATGGCAATGGTGATGTAAATTATTTTATTCTGAGTAGTACAGAAAAGTAATAGAAAATATACAGAAATAAGAGTGTGGATATAATGTTTCACTCTCTCGCTCTCTATCTGTCTATTTCCAGGTATCCATCCCTAATACTAGTAGTGCCTGCATGCGTGGGGTACTTGAATTCCTGTACTGTGGCATGCTGACACCAAGTCTTGGTCTGGAGCCCATGGAACTCATTGTACTAGCCAACCGTCTTTGCTTGCCACGCCTTGTCGCCCTGACAGGTAAGCCAAAAATACACCGCCCCGGCTTTGGGGAAAACAGCGGGGTACATTGTGCTATCATTGACTCTGACTGGCATGACACTAATCACGTGACTGGTATTCTCTGTTTTGTCCTTTACAACTTGTTTTCTTTACAAATGTTTGTAACTGCTCATGCAAGCAGCTAGACGGTTGGGCTAAGTGTAACTAGTCTAAACACCCTGAGTTGCACCCAAACCTGTTGCCACGCTGTTATGGGCCAGTTGGGCACGCCAGCGGGTTGGTGTATTTTGGGCTGTAGATGCCATATCTACAGAAACGTTTTCACAGGTTTTTTCTAAGCAACACTGTCAGTGTTTGTAATGCTCTTGTGGTTTGTTGCTCAAGTGTGCATTATGTGTCGTCTTCAGAACAGCATGCTGTGGATGACCTGCTCCAGCTGTCAATGAAGGGAGCAGACATAGATGGACAGGTGTTGGCTTATCTGGAGCTGGCTCAGGTGTGCAAAGTCCTTTTTTTTAAATGCACTGGTTTTCCATTAAAAATATATTTAATGTGTTAACTTATTTTTATTTTTAATAGTGTATATAGCAGTTTTATAAAACTGCTATTGATTTGGTTAACTCTACCCCTCCTCCTACCTCTGTGTTTATGTTTTTTTTTCTTCTTTCTATGGCTCCCTATGCAGTTCCACAACGCCAAGCAGCTATCAGCCTGGTGCCTGCACCATATATGTACTAATTATAATAGCATCTGCCGCAAGTTTCCTAAAGACATGAAGGCCATGTCTCCAGGTACAGACTCTTATTTACTCATATCTCTATTCAGGTATAGTCGGGTTTATGTGTAGTCCTTAATTATTGTTACAGTCTCAAAGGGCTTCACACCCTCAAACCTTATCTTTACATTAATAGTACTTTGTCTGTACAAGGCCATGAATGAACAAGTTTAATTCCTTTGACGTGTTTACCTGTAGAGAACCAGAGGCACTTTGAAAAGCAGCGCTGGCCTCCGGTGTGGTTCCTGAAAGAAGAAGACCGCTACCTGCGTTCCCAAAAGGAGAGGGAGCGAGAGGAGGAAATCCTACGCAAGCAGAACACCAAGAGGGGCTGGTGCTTTTGGAGACATTCGTCTTCCTCGCCACACGTCTCCTAAAGGTTCAGTCTGACACCTGCGGCAGGTCGCTGCTGTCCAAGGATGACCCCTCTTTCCAACATACAGAGGAGGATCACTTTGAACTCGCAGTGCTTGCTGCAAGGCTCGAATGTCATGCATTGGGGGTTATAGGATGTATGTACTTGAGTGCCTTCCTTTCTTTCTGTGTGAGCGGTGCGAATTGGAATAAGTGGTCTCTGCTTTTGAGCGCGTATGTGTCGTATGAGTGTTAGGATTCTTCCCAGACACAGTGAGCCTACAGGGCCCTTGGCTTTGAAGTGCAGCCCCTCGTCCCTCCCACAAGACTTCCATCCATCTGCACTCACCGTTGTCCCAGGCTGTGGAGTGATTGGGCTGGGACCAAGGGCTCTTGACCTCCCGCAGTCTCTATGCTTCACATTGACCTTAATGTCTACCACACATTGACCACTATGACTCTTTTGCTGGGAGCGGCCCTCTGCCTTCACGTCGGCACAGACTGTTAGCTTGCAGATGCTAAGCCATGCCCAGGACCACCCCCCCTCTGAAAACCAGCACTGGATCCATCTTTAATTTATTTTTTAACATTCTGCTATGCGGTGTAAAATCTTTTATTATCAGAAGAATTCACAGGCTACTGTCAGGTAGTGGTGAATATCCTGACAGCAGCAGAGAGGAGTATGTCTGTACACATTCCATTATGAACACCCTCAAAACCCCTTATAAGGTGTTACAGATAGAGGAATCTTTAACTTGTGAGTTTTTACCAGTGTATTTTTAATGGTTTTCTTTTTCCATGATCAAACCCATCCCTCTACCATACACAGAACCACATAATAAACATTATTTGGATTAGCAAACAAATCTTCAGACATACAAAATTAGCTTTCTATAGCAAAAGAAAGAGTCGTTTTTTGACTCTTTCACACTGCCACGGATCCACAGATGCGGTGTTGCAATTTATGTATTCTTATTATCCTTCACCGCTAGGTTGTGTTAAAGCGCCTAAGCCTACCTGCCTTTTCACCCCTAAACCACAGGGGGCAGTACTGCTCAGGGCCCCTCCACTGACCCTCACCGCAGGCGCGAACAGGAGTTTTTACACCTGTGGTATCTATACTCTATTGAATTAAGGTTTCTCAGTAGCCTTTTACACCCTTGCAGAGTATTAAAAAAAGCAAAGCACATGCACAAAGTGCATTTAAATATTTTACCTGCCTATTCATTTTTTACCTGATACTGAAAACCAAAGCTGTGATTCTCTTTTACCCTCTTTTGCTTCACTGCTCTCTTATAGCAGGAGAACATTGAAGAAGAGACAATGGCATGCAGAAAGTGGAAGCAGTGTATTTTTTTCTTTTGTGTGTGTGTGTGTGTATGCTCTCCTGTGTTGTTCTTTGTGGTATCCAGTGGAAAATGTCACTGCAAGACGATGCCTTCCATACTTCCTGCTGAAATTGAAAAATGGTGCTCACGACATATTAATAAGAGAGTGTCCCTGTGAACACACACACACACACACATACATGCTTATTTGTCCAGTTTTTCAGTGTTTACCTGTAATAAGCATGCTCATTTTCTCATTTTTCATGGAAGGTATAAATGTGAAACGAGCATAGTGTCTAAACTCTGGCAGGGTTTAGTCTATAGTTTAGTCTATATACAAGTTTGAATCCTAGTTTTACCTTCCTTTTTCTCCAAAAAATTGTGCATGTTCTTTCACTTCCCTGTTTAATTGTTAAATGGCAACATTGGCTGTTGCTTTGAATTCCAAGGAGTTCAGAATATGATTTCCTTTTCCAATTTTCCCTTTTGCTGTGCTTTGGGACCGAATGTGAACAGGGAGACGTTATACTAGCATGTTCTATTTGTGTGTCTGCACCCCTCAGCTCCACCCAGGTGAATAGAAAGAAAGATGGATAGTGTGAGACGTGTGGTGTGATCCACAGTTCTTCGTGGCGGCCGTGTTGAAGTCATCAACACTTACAGAAATAGAATCTCACAAGACCCGAGTGAGAATTGAACAGATTCCAATAGCCTTTGTCAGCATTCAACCTTCTTGTTATGAATTGGCCTCATGGATATTTGAAACGTCTCAATGCTGGGATTTGGGTTTAAAATTATATTGGTTTGGCATTTGTTGTTCCCCGTCGTATGGGTGTTTTTTTTTATTTTTCTTACTAAAGGTCAGTATGACACATTAAATGGTAACCTCTTGGTCGGTGTGCCTTGATAGTTTCAAATGTAAAATGTTGGAAAGTGTAAACTGCACTTTCAAACATAGATTCTGCATAGATTGACATGATAGACAGTGATCATTATAATAATATACTGTAGCTCATTCACAGATTCACGGTCTCAGCCACTATTTTACCAGAGGGTATATTAAAAGCCACATTTAGCTTTAACTCAGTTGAATCCTGGGATCAACTGTTTTTTATAAAAATGAATGCCCTCAGTTTAAATTGTTTATCGATGAGTGTAATTTGGCCATATTTCCTATGAGTTGTATGATTAGATTAATGTAAAATATTGGGTCATGCCTTGAGTTGAAATAGCCGTCCCCATTTGATGATTATTTGATACTAGCAGGTAGACTCTTATAGAATGACCACTGACCACGTGAAAGCCTTTTTAATTAGCACTGGCTGTGTGTTTGGAGGGTTTATCCACAACCAATATGGTTCAATTTAGAATGTGGTTAATTTGCTTTGTGGCCTAACTTTGGCACATCTTTGTCTAGTATTGGAATGCACTTTCTTCTTTGTTTTTAGCATGGATTATTTCTAATTTAAAATTGCTTTAAAAACCCATTG
>JAOEHI010002586.1:0-11526 GCA_025447815.1 Percopsis transmontana
ATACACACACACACACACACACACTCACCGGCCACTTCATTAGGTACAGTACACCATTTCAACTGCTTGTTGGCGCAAATATCTAAAGGTTATTTAATGGTTGTTAATGCTAAGACGGGTTTGAGTTTTTCCAAGTGTGGTCCAAAAATATCCAGTGAGCAGCAGTTCTCTGGGTGAAAATGCCTTGTTGATGGCAAAGGTCAGAGGAGAATGGCCAGACTGGTTGGAACTGATAGAAAGTAACTCAAATAACCACTTCGAACCTTGAAGCAGATGACCGCACTTGGTGCCAGTCCTGTCAGCTAAGTACAGGACACTGAGGCTACAATTTGCACGGGCCCACCAAAATTGGACAATAGAAGATTGGAAAATGAGTCTGAGTCTCGATTTCTCGTAATTCATATGGTAGGGTCAGAATTTGGCGTATAAAAGACATGGCAGCATGGATCCATCCTGCCGCGTATCAATGAGTCAGGCTGATGGTGTGGGGAATATTTTCTTGGCACACTTTGAGCCCCTTGTTACCAATTGAGCATCGTTTAAACGCCACAGCCTACCTGAGCATTGTTGCTGACTATGTTTATCCCTTTATGACCACAGTGTTCCCATCTTCTAATGGCTACTTCCAGCAGGATAATGTGCCATGTCACAAACTGGTTTCTTGAGCATGACAATGAGTTCACTGTACTCAAATGTCACCAAATGTCACTGTACCTCCACAGTCAACAGATCTCAACCCAATGGAGCATTTTTGGGATGTGGTGGAATGGGAGATTGACATCATGTGCAGCCAACAAATCTGCAGCAACTGCGTGATGCTATAATGTAAATATAGACCACAATCTCTAAGGAATGTTTCCAGCATCTTGATGAATCTACGGAGATTTAAGGCAGTTCTGAAGAGAGATGGATAGATATATAAGAGAGATATATACATAGATATAAAATGTGTTTTTTTAATATTTTTTTTTATTTTTATTTTTTTTTAAATTGAAACTCTACTAATTTGAGGATGGGACACTGCGTCTGGCTTCTATTAGAAAGCAGGATGAAACTCAGGAGATTTTATACATGGTCCTTGAGCAGAGTGTCTATTTATCCGGGGTTCTCTCTGCTTACCTCATCGCTGTCAGGAGAAAAGACAGAGCAGGTGTGCAGGAGGAGGTGCGCTGGCCTTCTGCCTATAGCTGTGCTCTGGAGCACAGTCTCCTCCCAGCTGGTTACCATAGCAACCCCCCCCCCCTTGTGTGTGTGAGAGAGAGAGAGAGGCCATTTTTAGAAATGTTGTTTTTATGCCATTTTCTCGTTTATCTCATTGGTGTTCTATTTTATTCTAGTTAGTATTATTATGTTTTAATTGTATTATTTCCTTTTTTGAAATATTATTCTTTTTACTGTACAGTGTCCTTGGGTTTCTGGAAAGCCACTCTTAAACTACATTTATTAGTAGTATTATTGATGATGCATTTATATCCTAATATTTCACTGTCACCTAATGCATGGCTTACCTTTTTTGAATATTAGTCTAAAATGCATTTTGGTATGGTGGATTATAAGATATGACTATTATAGGGTACATTAAAGGTTTTGGTAATTGCCATGCTACATTGTAGTACTCTGTTTCTGGGTGGTCAGCTATGTGTACTGATTGAACTAAAAAGGCTGCAACGTAATGTTGCACTTGCACACGCATGGCTGCATTAAGGCTACATGTGTCCCAGCATGGGTTAGACTGGAGCTTGAATATGCTCAATACGTGATGTTCTGTCTCTCTTCTCGTGTGTGTGTGTGTGTGTGTGTCCAGGTGAAATGGATGATGTACTGGATCGTGTTTGCGTTGTTCTCTACAGCAGAGACGGTCACAGACATGGTCCTATCATGGTGAGTCTGGGGCTGCTGAGGTCACATGATCCTAGAAGCCTCACGCCCAACAGAGAGCCATGTTTCTTACTGCAACTAGGCTGTAGTAAACGAGCAGGTATATTATTGAAAGACACTTAAAGCATCAGTGTGTCCATTTTTATTTTAATCACCCAGTGCCTTAGCTTGGATCCAGCTACTTGTGCAGCGACACTCTGGGTTCATTCTGTAGTAGGTGTGTACTTTTTTGACTGACTGACACATTTCCTCAAACGCTTGAAACCTTCCTGAACTACTTTTGAAAGATGTTAGCTGCGTTTTACTGGCGTGGCAAGTGTTGCTCGACTACTACATAACTACAGTCTGATGCACAGACAAAAGCATGAAACCTGTTAGGGTGTGCTATAGCTTGTGACAGTAGCTTAATGAAAGCTAGTTTGTCTGTTCTGTGTATTTCACCCCCCACTGATGGTGTTATTTTTCATTGTCTAGGTTTCCATTTTACTTTGAGCTCAAGATTGCCTTTGTCATCTGGCTCCTGTCCCCATACACAAAGGGCTCCAGCGTCCTTTACCGCAAGTTTGTCCATCCTACCTTGTCCAACAAAGAGAAGGTATAGAGTCAGAAATGTCAACTGTGTGGAAAACCATCTCTGATTTGGCTCATTCTTTGCCTCCCTCCTGTGTTTGTCTTTGACTCTTCCTCCGTCTTTCTCCTGCAGGAGATCGATGAGTACATAACACAGGCCAAAGACAGGAGTTATGACACCATGATGAGGTTTGGCAAGAGGGGCCTCAACCTGGCTGCTAATGCCGCTGTTACCGCTGCCACAAAGGTGAGCCATGGTAAAAAAAAAAAGGATTTAATCTTCAATTAATAATAATCAAAGAAAATAACAGTGGGTTTTTGTCGTGGAAATTTGTATATTTCCCTAGTGAGAAAGTGAATCCACAAATGAGTAACTGACAAGCTGGTGTTTCTTAAACTATGTATTACTATTAACTATGAGGAAAACAACAGAGAAGTACTTTACAGAAAACATAAAACGGCTGGACCAGATAACTACCCCCTAGTGCAGGTCTTACCGTCAAGAACATAGGCATACATTATGAATTAAACAGTTCAGGTCCTCCCCCGATCTCAGGAACACAACAGGTCCCGTTCCAACCTTGAGTTGTGACGTACGAGCTGTACGGGAACAGCTACAACCCTAATCTACCAGTCTAGCCTAAACACTAAATGCCAGGCCGACCCACTAGCAACATGACAGAGAGAGTCAAGTATTTCTACAATGATACTAGAAACAGGTGAAGGGGGAGAAGACCATTTTCTGCCACCACAGTTTTCCTTTTACTCTTCAGGCTTTAGTTCAGGTTTCTCAATATATCCTGTATTTTTTTATTTTTTTTTTTTTTAAAGGTTCATCTTAAATGTAGCTAGGGTGAAATAGCATAGTGACTGAACACAGTAGCATTATCAATGACATTTCAAGATTGGTCAAAATCTTTCATTATCAATATTATTTACAGTTTTGTGTTTTTTAATATTTTGTGTGTAGGACCAGGAAAAGATGTGTGTGTGTGTGTGTGTGTGTACACTAATTTGAATGCTCAGGGCCAGGGTGTGCTGTCGGACAAGCTACGCAGTTTCAGCATGCAGGACCTGACTCTGATCAACACCGAGGATGAGCTGGATCTCCGCTCCTCAGATGGGCGCGTTAGGCGGGACCACGCGGACGACATGAGCTCAGGGGCCACCACGCTACCGCGCGCCAAGAGCACTGCTACGCGGCAGAGTAAGGCCACGTACATATGCTCTATACATGCACTGTGTACACACACTGCATGTCTTCTGCTGAGTATGCGGTTCTCAACCTTTTTTTTTATTTTTTTTAAACATATGGCCTCCAAATGAGTGGGGTGGGTGTGTGTGTGTGTGTGTGTGTGTGTGTCTGACTCTCACACACACACACACACACAAAAGCTTTACTCGGCCTGCGTTTGACATGTCGTTCTTGAGCTAGATGCCTAACCTCTACCTGAAAACTTGTAACTGTATTCACAGCTCAGCGTAAAGGCCACTTATAAAGTGACCTATCTATGTTAAGATAATGAAAGTACACATGGGGGGGGGCGGGCCCATGTTTAGAACCACTGTTGTGTGTCACAGAACACAGCCAACACGTGTAGCACAAAATCCCTCTCAGAAAATGAGTTGATTTTGGCAGGAGGGTGCGTCAGTGGACTTCCCCTTGTCCACCTAGCTCTCATCTGAGCAGGACCGGGGCTGGTGGCTGTCAGTGAAGGGCGAGGTCATGTGATTCAGAGCACTGCAGGATGCCAGGGAAACTTGATCTGAGTCAGGAGTGTGTGTGTGTGTGTGTGTGTGTGTGTGTGTGTGTGTGCGCGCGCGTTGAAGGCATGCGACTACAGTGGGAGGAGAGGCTCTTTGGAAGAACTCTTTGTGTCTGACACTATACTTGTGGCTGGCTGGCTGGCTGTGTAAGGCTGGCGAGCTGAGAGATGAATAGAGAGAGAGATGTAGCACAGAATAGTGAACGAGATTTTTATGTTTATTCCTTTTTTTTTAAATATATTATTTTGTTAATATAAATGGTAAATGCTTTTTTTTTTTTCTTTTTCTGGTTATGCGAACCTAAGGTCAAATAATTTGCATGGCAGGGAAAGACAAACTTTCAATTAGTTAAAAAGAAACAACAGATGGGATTCATGCTGTGCAAACCGTGGGTGCATTATACCAAGTGGAATTTCTGAGATAACCAAGTCATGCATACATTATTTGAAATTCAGCCCCTCCCCCCCCAGAGGATAAATATGAACCCCGGTAGGAACTATCTAACCATTTTATTTTAATCCGATTCCACAGCTCGATCTTTGTCGGCCGTACCCATCCTCGACGATGCCTCATCCCAACACAGCTCTGACCAATCGGATGTGAGAACTGAACATTCTGACGAAGACGCTGGGGAGAAGCCCCTCAAGCGCAGTGTCAGTGTCAAAGCGACCAAGAAACCTGCTGCTGCCAAGACGGAGGTAAGTGCAATAAACACACATTCAAACCAATAGTGAGGCCACAAGAAAGCTGGATTATATACTGTAGTGTGTGTGTGTGTGTGTGTGTGTGTGTGAATTAGGGATGTTATGGTTAATCAGTTATCCGCAATTACAATTTCTGACCTATTAATCTTATTGGTCCTTTAAAAGAAATAGCCAGACAAGTGTGATTTAATTTATTTCTTTTTTTTAAAATTGATTTTCATTTTTATAAGCAACCTGCCGTCTAAAAACATTTATATATTTTCAGACTGGCACAACCTCAGCCCCCATATGTGTCTCAGCCCGACTGGGAACACAAAAACAACTGGCCTGGGTAATATAGGGCTCCATCGGGTTCTTGGATTTATAAGCATTTATCAGTTAATGGATTCTATCCAGGGCATCTCTATAAGTACAGTATACTTATAAGCATAGAGGTGTCAGGAGTTTGAACCCAGGTCAGCTTGATGCTAACAAACTTTATCCTGGCTCTCTGAGTGCAGGTGATGTCAAATCTCCCCTTTTTTTTTTTTTTATAAATGCATGCACGCCTGCTCATACATCAGGCGTAGTCCTGTGGGAGCGATGCTGTGAGAGATGGACATTACACTAGTTTGTAAACAGCTGAACACAGCATTGCTTAATAACCTCTGTTATTACGGTTGTGTGCACAGAGGAAAACCCTCAAAACCTTCTTTCTTTCTCTTTCATTAGTTCTGTTAAATGTCGTCTTCTCCCTCTTCCTTCCTTCCTCCCTCCCTCCCTCCTTCCTTTTCCACCTCTGTGTGTGACAGACCCAGACCAAGACGGCAAAGAAACAGACAAAGAAAAAGACAGGAGCTAGTAATGCAGAGACGCCATGAGTCCTGTAGACAACACGGCCCTCTCTCTCTCTCTCTCTCTCTCACTCACTCACTCACTCACTCACACACACACACACACACACACACACACACACACACACACACACACCTTTCACCTGGCTCCGCTCAAGAAAAGACACACAGCCGCTGTTTTCCAGGTTTCTCTGAACAGACGAAGGTGCATATTCTCTCACACACATTTAGTTTTATATTTCTTTTTTTGTGTGTGCAAAGTGCAAGAGAAGATCTTAGCAGTATTTTGTCCAGGCGTATGTCGCCAAAGCTTTATTTTTTTATTTATTTGCAGACTATTTGAGATTTCTCACTTTATCCTTTGCCTAAGAGGTCTATGTCTCTACTGTGTTCAGAGTGAGACTTTCCTTTCCGTTCTGCACCCGCCGTGCAGACCTACGAAGTGGGGATGTACCTTTTGGTTAAGATGACTCAATATCTGCTATACTGATATTGATTGACGTTGACATTGGTTCATCCTCCACAAGCATTAGTGTGAGATTCCATGCCCACCGCAAACGTTAACTACAGGGAAGAATAGTAATGGGAAATGCAGTCTTCAATTGTGTGTGTGTGTGTGTGTGACCTTTTTAGTTTTCTAAACTACATTAAGTTTGTATTCTATGTTATCCATTTTGCGGGATCATCTCACAATACGCCAAATAAAAACTTAAATAGGGAGTCCCCACTCTCTCCTACTGGAAATGGGGCCCCTCCAGCCCCTGTCGAAGGTTAGGCTCGTTACCGATGACTTTCTCTGGACAGATGAGGACACTGACAACAGGGTGATGTCACAACCTTTAGCTCTTTTTACACCAAGTGTCAGGTAGCAGCCACTATGTCTTGCGCAGTACACGCTAGTCATGATGGCCAAAACCATGGCTTATAAAACATGCTTTCTGTGTTTAGGGTCTTCGTTTACACCTACGACCCGTTTGTTTCCAGCTTCACAGTTGTTTGTTAGGAAGATTGTAGCCTATTGAGACCCTCTGTTTGAGCTGTGCCTGGCCTGTAGAGGGGTTGTTTTAAATGTTAAACTCTCCAGCCAATTGCTACTGAAGCAGCTATTGTCTATAGGGTGGCCTCAGCTATCTTCAAGTAACCCTTACTAGTTCATTTAGTTGTTTATTTATTTATCCTTGTTAACTGATGGATAACAATTATTCATGTCACATATCCCACTAATATAGCTATACATAGTGTTTGTTGTCTGACAGCAAGGATAGCTGTCACAGAAGTGTTTGCTATATACTCCATATAATAGCTGTATTTTCTTTGTTTACAGTAAAAAAAAGAGTAGCTTTAGACTGTCCTTCTACTCACTGCTCTCTGGTTTTGCCTCTATCTTACAATACTCAGAGAACGTTAAAGACTAGATGAAGCGTCGCAATAGGGCATAGTCTCAACCACTGCACCTTTGTCTGACTGTAATACTAATTGGAGCCATCAGGGGGAGACATACACCAGACAACATTTTAGGAAACGTATACAGTATGTCAATAGTAATAGTGACTGTATAAATGAGCTTGCTTGCCTTATTTGTTGTTTTTGAAAACAAATCTTTTTGATCAAATGTAATTTGTGTCCGCTTGTCTAAATCTTAACGCATCTATTTTTAAATGAGTGGAACCTTCATTTGTAAGAACCCCTGATGTTATTTGAGATTTTAATTTAATCACCCCTTTATTACTTTCTCTGCATCTCAAGCCTTTTTTAAGACTTTGCTTTGCATCGGAATATCACCAGACCTAAACTAAACTCTTGTTCCGCCCTGCTGTACAGTCAGGTTTTAACTTAGCAGTGTCACCCTTCGTCAAATGTTCTGTTGTCAGGCTGGTTTTATATCCTCTTAATAAAGCAAATACTTTTTTTTATTTTTATTTTTTTTTAATTAATTTGCTTTCATAAGTATTTTGCACAGTAGGAGAAAAACATGGCACATACTGTTTTCTGTCTCTAAGACACTCATTTTATTTTTTACGGTTTGTGTGTGTGGAATTATTATTGTACAGAAGGATTTTCATGTGAGATGATACTTACTATTTGTATACAGTTTGTGCCAATTCTCAATACTGTAATAAAGGATTAGACAATTGTGTGTTGGGATAATGGTATCTAATATGGTCAGGTAACATTAACACAATTCTAATAAAGAAAGGTAAAATAATTTGTGTAATTTGATTACATTTAAACTATAACAATACTGGGCCTGCATTGATCCTGATTCTTTTCATTGAAAAAACATCAACTAAACAAGTGCGCCACTTTATAAAAAAACTTTTTTTTTTAGTTTGTCATTTTTTTAAGCACACCAGAGGCTCCCAGAGGCTCCCCAGAGGCTTCATACTATGCAACAAAAGGATGTGCTGTCTCCTATCATAGCTAATCAGTGAGCAGTGCACATTAACCAACCCCTAGCTGGTTAGACCATGTGGCACATGACACATATACAAACACACATGTAGCACATTGTCTTATGGGCCACTCAAATCCTTGTTCCAACAAAAGAATGATCTCTAGGAGAGGAATAGGACATAACAATCGAGGAATAAAGTTGTATCAAGTTATTACAGTGGTGGTCAACTTAACATTAAGTTGGTCACATTGGTGACAAACAAAACCCAAAGAGACTGTAGGAATCATAGAGGACAAGAGTGGCTTGTCTAACTCTCAGTATAAAACCAAAAGGGACAAACAAAAACTTGACTGCCTGGACTACTCTGGGACAAACTAACCAAACACAACAACAAAGGGCACCTACTCCTTAACTGATGAGGTTAACATATATTTGAACTAGACAGTTGATGTAGTGGAGAGAGGACTGACTTGTTCAGACGGGAATGACAGTGTGTAGGTGTGGTGGAAAAACCACCAATATGTTATTGTTTACTTAGCATAATGTAGCAAGTGAAAAGGGATAAATGTTCAGTTTAATTGGCTTTATTAAAAGCTTCTAATAAAACCATGCGTTTGTTCCATTCTCCGGGGTCCATAATCCAAGGGGTAGTTGCCAGTCCAGGGTTGCTGTAACACACAGGGAAATCACAGTCGGACAAGGGTAATCCAGAGAATAAGACAGTCAGCCGTACCAGGGTCAAATGCCAGTAATTTTACACAAGGTAATTCTACGCAACTAGTCGCTCCCCTCACTCGGGTTTAGATAGTAACCTACCTCTATTCTTGCTCTTTTCTGATTGTCTGTCGTCTGCCGGTCCTTATCCTCATGTCTGGGTGCCTGTTGATGACGTGATTGGTCGTGTTGTGGAATTTTTATGTTATAAATGACTCTTAGACAACCAACTGTCTTTAACTGGGGTTTTAGTTACATTTGCAAATGGGTACACTATGTCAAAGACCGTGCTGGTCAGTGAGATAGGATGAATGAACTTCAATAACACACATGCATCCTGCCTCTCTACTCCTCCCCGGCTCCAAGAAACGGAGTATAATCCAAACCCCCACTGGTTAGCCCAAACCATCCACGCCTTTACTGAGAAGCTGAACAGAGGGACCTAGGCTGCTCAGGTGTCCCAAATGCAGTCAAGATAATCACACAGGCATATTAACACTAGGCCTAAGGTTAAGACAGTCAAATGTGGTATTCTTCCACCACATGTTGCACCTTGGGCTTCTCCCTGCCTCTCTGTCGGCGTGTCTGTGTGGCTTTCGCCACTCCACAAGTATAGTATAAGTGCACAACGTAAGATGTAGGTGCCCCTACTGATGGGTCAAGGTGATAGAATTGTTAGAGAAATAACATAAATGTCAAGCTTGCCTGTGTAGAGATCTCGTAGCCAGCACCATCTGCCCAGGTCGACCGGACACTAAACCTAGATAAGGGGGGCACACTACTTCAAGGGACTGAAAGCTTCTTTGTTTGTAGATTGTGTGTGGATGAGTTGTAAACGATGTATGGGGGGGACGAGAGATGACCTTGTGTGGGTGCTTGAGCTGACTGAAGTGACTGAACTTCGGCTGAACCAGGCCGTGGAGGAGGAAGTCCTCCTTTTCTCACTCTCTCTTTCTTAAGACCCTATGCCAGCGCTGTGGAGGTGCACATCTTTCTGAGACGTAGGTTGGTTGTGCCCGCTTGGCAAAGTGTTTATTAAACTTGACCAAAAGACAGCCTGTTGTTTGAGCCTTTATTACAGATATTAATACAGAACCTCTGCCCATCACAGTAGGCAGAGGTGTGCCGCAAATAGGCTTACCACAAGTAAGCTTTCTAAGACACATTAAACATTAACAGAGGCTACAAATAACACAGACTATCCCAACAAACATAGGCTCCACATAACCATCCCCAGGGCGAGCAGGGAGCAAGCCAGGGAGTAGCGGGTCCACTGCAGATAACATTTGCAGTGGACAAGATCTACCAATAAACATTAAGTTCGAATTGGGACAAATTTCAAATAATTTATATTTCGAATCAAATTCCTTTGCATTACATAAATCTTTTAATTTAACTTTTCAGTCTTAGCTTTCTGTCTTGTAAAATTTAACGCATCGTCACAAATTTTTTCCCACTGCACTAACGGCCCTTGTGCGTTGGATTCTTCTATAATTTTATTTCCTTCATCCACCATTTGTTGGTACGGCAGGATTTCCTTAGATTTCTCAATTAATTCATTTCTAGTAATATTGTTTACTGGCAATTTTCTAATCTTTTTTTTATGTGAAGACATATCAATGATTTCATTTGATTTGACATAGTCTGTAAAATTACTTTGTTTAAAATGATTTGGGCCAGTTATACCCCAGTATTTTTTAAAGAACACAGTTGTACAAGCTCCATATTTGTGATTCCATTCAGACGAATGTCTGTATATCTTCGTCATGCATCCCTCATTACTGCGTATCTTTTTTAAACATGGGCTCATTGTTGTATAAATTAAGATATTTATAACTTGACCATTTGCTACTAAATCTTCTAAAATTTTGTTTATTTTTTCAATTAGTATGTCTTCACTGTGGACATTGTCTTCAGGTTTAGTGTGTGAAATCACTATTTCCTTATTGTGTGTAACTATTACAGCGCATGCATACTGGTTAGTACTCTCTGTAAGGTCAGGTTTAAATTTGTTCTCATAAAACATTATCTCATCTGTATCATCATGAAATGGTACAGTTTCATTATCATCTGCTCCGATTAAATCAAAATATATAAAACTTTTGTTATCAGAATTATTAATACATTCAACCCATAACAAACATTTTTCTTCTTCACTTAAGTGACCTAGTTGTTTCCTATATTCACTTGTGCGTGAAATACACTTCTCATTAATTTGCATTTCAAAAAGGTGTATGCTAAGTTCATTATTATCTGAGATAAAAATTATTTTAATGTGGGGATAGCTCAAGACTTGATTCTTGTCATATTTATATAAAGTAATAAATTTTGTATCAATAATGTTATGCTTAATAAAAAAATTTAAAATGTTCTTTAAATGTATAAATGCAAAAGGTTCAACACATTGTATATTATAATCAACTTTATCGCATGCATCTTCAAACCTGAAAAAAAAAGAAGTTTTATATGCATACACATACCCACGTGCATATATACTGTATATATATAGTACACATACCGCCATGGAAAAAAATAAGAGACCACTGCACATTTAAAAATATATAATATATATGTCTATATACAATTACTCTCATCTCTCTCATCGTCGTCCGCTTATCCGGAATCGGGTCGCGGGGGCAGCAGCTCCAGCAGAGGACCCCAAACT